>CAUYRT010100505.1:0-19516 GCA_963574885.1 Lepilemur ruficaudatus | reverse complement strand
ATAGCAAGCTCAGTGGTTGGAATATGTTCTCCAGGTTTCTGAAAGTTTCCCACAGGCTCCGTAGCTCGCCTCTCTATATCTCTCAGCTAAAATTCAAAATTTGCTGGAAAGTAATTTTATTTTCCTATTTAGGGCGGTGAGAAGCCTATCCTATATTATTTAGCAATAACCAGGAAAGCTTTTCTTGGAACAAAAACATGGCCCATGGGAGTCATTCCTAAGGATAATGTGGGCAGTTTTCATTTAGGAGGACCCAGATAGATAACTCAACAGGATTCTGTTCATATTATGGTTATTTTTATGGAGTCCTTAAAACAAAAAGGAGAGACAACCAAAATATAGAGAAACTTATGTATCATGTTATTCCCCATGCCTCAGGCTTTTGTATTTTGCCTAAATTGTCTTACATTCTTGACTTCTGGTATTAAATATTTGTGCATTGAGGGAAGGTGGTAATATTTTCCTTTAAAATATTTAAACTAGTACGTGAGCAATCTTGAGAATGGACAGCCATTTCTTTTCTTTCTTGAGTTTCTGAGCGAACACTAGAGGAGAACTGTGCCCTGAGTGGCATTCTTCCCTCCCAGAAATTCTCTCTTACCCTAATTTGGTCTCTTTCCACTTTCTTTTCCACTTTCTCTTACCCTGTTTTGGAAAGAGATATGGAAAAAAGGAGAGTGGAGTTAGAATGAGAGGATGGATGGGAAAGAGGAGAAAGAGAAAAGGCAGTAAGGACAAAGAAACACATGGGGAAGAGAAGACAGTGTTTTTTAGAGCACACTATGTTCAAACAAAGTATTCCCTCAGCCAGGAGCCTGAAGGGGAGTTAGAGGGAGCCCCTCCTTCAAGAAATAATTGTGGAGAATTGAAGGGGCACCACAGTCACCTCTTTCCCTCTCTTAGTGCACCTAATAACCCAGAATGACTTTACAAAAGCATACAGACTTCAGTCCACATCTAACAAGGAAGGACCAAGTTGATTTAAATTCAAAACAAGTTACAAACTGACTCATATCAAGTCTTTGCACCAAACAGGTTTTGATAGTTCTGGGAAGAAACAGGAGAATTATAATAACCCAAAAAGGAAAAAGGAAAAGGAGCAGAATCCCAGAATTCCCCAAATGACTCTTGCTCTCTTTGTAGTTTGCCTGGTGTTGTTCTTGATTAGAAGTAATTTTATTTCATTGCTTATGAGAAAGAAAAATATTGAAATTGAGGCCAAGAATGGAGGTATTTTACAGTTACTGACCTTTGAATTGGCTGAAGGAAGGTTACGCAAGAGCACAGCTGTCAAGATTTTACTAAGAAACAAATTTCGTTCACCTTTGCAGGAAGGTAAACCTAAATGTGTAAACTCAGTGCAACTCTTATCTGAAGTCTCTCCTCCAGGGAAAAGTGCTGCCTGCTTGGTCCATGCCACTGGACTGTGAGCTCTCTGGGGGCAGAAGCCATGTCTGCTGTGTCAGCTGCATACCCAGTACCTAGCAGAGTGCCTGCACATGGAGGCGCTGAGTGACATTTGTCGAAAGAATTCCTCTAAACAACAGTGTGATGTTTGGGAACTCTTGGGAAGCAGGGTAGAATTAGCATGGTGTTTAAGAGTGTAGACTAAATTGATTCAAATTGTGACTCTGCATTTTTTAGCTTTGTGATCTCTACTGATTTGTTTAACCTCTCTGAATCCAGCTACCTTCTCTGCAAAGTGGGAGTAATAACATGAGCTTCCTCTTGAGACAATTCTTAAAAATAAATCAGCTGTTGGACAATAAAAGCATTTAATACATCTCTTGTACACAATCAGTACTCAAAAATATTAAGTATGATAAGTTGTCATACAGAACTATAGAATTTTAGCATTGGTAGAAATTTTCCTTCTATCACACTCATTACTTATTGAGGAATGGGTGCAATGAAGAGTAATGATAAAACAGTCTCATTCTTAGCTCCTAACATTAAAGTTCTAGAGCAGCAACACTCTGTGACTATGTGACAGAACATGGCTTATTGTAGTTCTTTGTTCTATTGACTAATAAATAAATTATAAAATATTTGGGCAGGAAGCTTTGATCCAGAAAGTTTTTGGAAATTCGTATCTGCTGTTTTTCTTCTACATTAGCATGATTCAAGAGCAGTAGCCTCCTCGTGACTGTGATCTTAAGTGTTTTTGATCCTTCATTTGTAACACCCTTCATAGAAGGACCACAAGTGATTTGGAAGCAACACGATGATGTGAGCTGTAAGGGAAATGCTTTTGTGTATTTATAGTTCCACTTTCTAGGGGTTATTTTTAAAGAGTCTAGATCTTTGATGTGTTTTTATATTTTTTGTCTAAAAGTGGGAGACTAATGGTTCTGATCAAAACCAGGATAACCATGGTATAAACTGCCTCTGACAGCCCCTCTAATGACAAGTTCAATTCTGATTTATATCGCCCTTCCTTTTCTAATCCCTCCAGCCTGGCAGAAATAGTCCATTTCGGATGAAATGTATGTCTGTCAGAACACATGTGATTAATAGCAGCCAGAATTGAATTAATCCCAGACTCAATATTTGAATTCGTGAGTTACAGAGAGGATAGGTATATGTGATGCAGGGTCCAATGTAAGCACTTTTGTCCACTGAATTAGAGATTATTCAGGAATCAGTAACTGTCAGTAATTAATGTATTCAATGTTAGTGAGGACGGGGGAAGGGATCATCAGTAAAGTGTAGAAGCTGGCTAATGTTCCTGCAAAGAATTCATTAACTTCAACAAGATGTGATTTGAAAGGAAATGTTCTAATCACCACACGTTTTAAATAAGCACTTGCACTTAATAGGTGCCAGGGTTTTGATTATACAACTGGGTATTTCATACTGAAAATTGCTGACTATTTGAAATGTATCAGTGAGGTTCATGGAAATATACGAAATGTTTGGAGTGAAAAATAAATGCAAACATTACTGATATTAGATCAGATTATATTAAATTGGATTGGGTGTGTTAGAGTACAGGATGGTATATTTCCAAAGTAATTCAAAACTAATTCACCATTACTAAGCTGTGATTCAGCTGCAAACAAAATAGAAAGTAGAGTGCTACTTTTTTTTTTCTGGGTAAACACTGGAAAGATTAAAAATTGTAAACTTACTTTTTGGAAACAAAATATCTCTCTTGCTTTTGAACATAAATGGCACTTAGAAAAATCACTTTTTAGAACTGCCTTAACCGCTTTTTCATTTTGAATATATAAAGCTCTCTATCCCTAAAAGTGAATTATATTTTGTCTCTATTGTTGTTACACCAAGTGGTTTATCTTTTATATCATGTCTATTGGCCAAATGTTTAAATACTCAGATGCTCCAAGAAATGCCAATTCAAATTCCCAAAGATATCTTTATTTGCAAATAATAAACAAAAATCATTTTAGCCACATTGTCAACAGAAATTGGATTACTAAACAATGCCTTTCCAAGAATTCTGGAAGTTCACACTTCCAATGTGTTTTCCCATGGGATCCCTTTTTTTTTTCCAGTAGGCTGAAAAACACTATTGTTTTCATGTTAGTTCATATACTATTCTAGTGTAAAAATTACAGCAAAAGGATACCAGGAAGATTCTAGTTTAACCTTTCAGTAGCTAAAAACTACCATTATGTAACCAATTTACTTATTTCAAATGCTATATTTGATGGACTAAAATGATGATATTTTATAAATTCTTTATAAATTTCATTTCTGTTAAAAAAAAAAAAAAGTCCCCAGTCGCTCTAATAAAGTCACTGCCAGAGTTAACAATGGAACATTCTGGAGTTTGATCATTCACATACCATTTAGACTTGCTGCGGCCCCCAACACCCGGGGCTGTGGCCCAATACTGGTACTGGTCTGTGGCCTGTTAGGAAACAGGCTCCTCACCGCCTGAGCTCTGTAACCCTCTACCCCGCTCAGGGAGAACCCACTCTCAGTCCCCAATCCGTGGAAGAATTGTCTTCCATGAAATGGGTCCCTGTGCCAAAAATGTTGGGGACCACCGATTTAGATTCTACGATTAATTGGATTAAAAAATTAATGCTTAGTTGTTTTTTTTCCTTTAGTGCAAATTTTAACTCTAAACTATTTTATGAATAAGAATACAGTCCAAACAGGGTATTTAGGAGAGACTAAGAGTAGGCATGAGAGGACTGACGATGTTGCACTGCTCTCCCCATAGTCCATGCTGTTGGTTGGAAAGATCGTGACTACATAAAGGCCACGAGGAGTCTGCACACCGCCATTATCTGACTAAACGCTTTGTGAAGTGCTTTTAGAAAAATTAGAACTGAAAGGCACTCCATACTACCAATTTATGGTCTATTCTTAGTGTCAGTGATGCCTGAGAGAACAGTACATTGTAAAGTCTGTTTTTCAGGTGATAGTATTTTTGTCAAAGTGATGCAGATTTTAAAATAGTCTCTTACTGAAAGGTACAAAGTCATCATCTGTTTCTCCTGATGTGAAGTTTATTGTCTGAGTGTTGATTTTCACTTCAACTTTCTTTATCCAAATAAACTTTTTTCTTTCTTTCTGGGTTTTTTTTTTTTGTTTTTTGTTTTTTTTTTTTTGTTTGTTTGTTTTTGGCACTTGTTTTGAATTTCAAAGAAGCTGAACAGAGTGTACAGATTAATTTCAGTGGTTGAATTAACTGAGAGGTTTTGCTTAATTTCAAGGTTTTGTACTCCTATTTTAAGAGTGCTCTCTGCTTTAATCATCTGCATGTTAAAATAACTAAAATATTTAAGGAAGAAAAACTGCTGAAGGGTGCATAGAAATGTTTAGCAACCCCTTTTAAAAATATATATAGAAATATATCTTTTGTTTCCCCTTATCCCCTTATCCCTTTAAAAATTCAATCAATTGTTAAAAAATTTTTACTACAATCCTTTGCTGGTTAAAAAAGATAGCAAAAATTGCAAGGATAAGTAAATTTAAGGGAGAACGAAGTGCCTCAGTGCCATCATGACATATGCTTACTGCTCATTTAATATACTTTTCATTTATGAGCAACTTGCTGCTCTTAGCTGAAATTTCTTTGGCAGAAGGAATAACAATGCACCTGAGATCTCAAGATGAAATACTCCCTGTTCGGCTTTTTTCTCATTGTCATGTTTTTTATTATGAGGAGAAATTTTGTTTAAAATAATGTCTCATCATTTCTCATTTTGAAAAAAAATTTTTTTTTTAATGAATGAAATTTAGCTTTTGGACCTCAATTTCAGTATCTAGGTAGGGAGCTACCCAGAAAATGTTCTCATGCAGTGTTTATTGGAATGACCTGAACTCTTGCCCCTAGAGTTTCATTTATATTCCAAGTCTACTCTAACTGTGAATCTAGTTTAGCTTCGCTAAACACATTGCATTTGCTTAATGACTCTGTATTCCTTGAATCTCAAATTCAGTGAGTCACTCCTTTGCGATCTTTATATTGTTAAACTAGATAAGGAGGGCAAGTAAGGCAGAATGAGAAAAATGGGAGACAAAAAAAAAGCTTGAACTCTTATTCAGTTTATTTGGAAAATGATTTCATGAAATCTAAAGTACTGGGCTTTAAAAATTTGTGTTAAGATCACTACATAGCTTCCTTTCAAAATGAGTAGCAGGATCTTACCTTTGTGCACCTTTCACCCCCTATAGAGTGTGTTGCAAAGTATACAGAGCACAGAAATCGCTTGACCCACCACTGGAGTGGAACACAGCAGTTGTTTAACAGATCACAACAATACTGCAAAATCATTTAAGAACGGAATTGAATGAGAGTACAGCATCCAAAAGAAACAACAGGGGGGACTCGAGAAAAGCAGTCTGCAATCACTCAATTTGGAATTTGGCCAGGATATTCAGACCAAACACTCCATTCCATTTTTTCCCGTTAAAAATAACAGTGCATCTGACCCAATGATTGGTGCCTGGAAATTTGAGTGTTCCTATCACATGACATCTCCTGGACCTAGTGCCTTGGAAATTGCTGGTACAGAACTGACCCAAAAGGAAAATTCCACTTAATGACTTTCCGATCTTTTCTAGTGCACCCGAGTTCCCACTTTTATGTCTGCTTGCCAAACACCACCAGTCCTAGTCAATATTAGCAATAATGCCATACGTATGTTATTTAAAACTGATAATGGTGAAATTGTAGCTTACAAGACAGATTTTCTAATTTCTTGTAAATATAAAAAGACACATGCTTAAAGCATCACTTCAAAATTAGATTTAGAGATTCAATGAAGTCAAGTAAGTAATGTACTAGTAAAACCTAATGTGTGTTATTGATGGACTGTTGCTTCTTTGTTTCTGATTACAAATGACTATAATTTACATTATACTGTAGATCTTTCGGAACTCCTGAGTGTGACCTAGTTATACTGTACCTTTTGGCAATATAGCCTATTTTCTCAATTTATAAGTGTTGGACAGTTCCACTTTATTTTACATAGTTCTATAGAAACTACTTCTACAAAGAAAAAAATGTAGGCTTTGAAGTCAGAGCTATTTTTTTTTTCATCTGGCAGGTTTGAATCATCATGCTCTTTAAAAGGATTAATTTCTTTTGTACCCATTTTAAAGTAACAATTGCCAGCATCATGAAAAGCATCAATTATGTGGGAAAACTGCTATGAGCAGAAACCATAATATAATAGTTAACCTTCATATTTAGAGTAACTGTGATGCACTAAGAATTCCATTCTCTATGCTTTCAAATATCTTAATAACTGTGCTATTTAAAATCTAATACTCCAATCAAGAAAAAATAATTATGTGTAGTTTATATATGTAAGAAATGATAATGAAGGAAACATAGCCATTGAATTTTTGTTTGATCTACAGTTATTAGTGGTAAAAATTGCCAATTGTCTAAAATCCTTAAAGTAACATATTTGGGCATTTTAAAGTATGTTAAATTTTTATTGAAAATAAATTAATTCATAAATATGAAAGTGATGACCAATGCAATTTCTGTCCAAGTAATTACAGGATGCAACTAATTCAGCTAATTCTCACTGACTTCATTTATGTTCCTGATCAATTCCATGATTAAAGCACTTAGAACAGTGCTGGGAAATATTAAGCTCTATGCAAATTTTGCCATTTTTATTATTGGGTTTTTTTAGCGTAAGTAATTATATAAATTATTTTAGTTAGCATAAGTAATTTGAATAAGCTTTCAATAAAATATCTTATGTTCAAGCTATTTTGTCTTGGGGCTAAAGATATTTGTTGTAATTGGTTGTGTATATTTCATTAGTATAGTAATAACTTCATAAATACAGCGCGGAAATAAGAATATAATTTGGATACAGATATAAGAAGACTCAATCAATAATTTTTGAGTGTCTAATATGTCTCAGCTTCCTTTATCTCATTTCATTTCACAACAACATTATCAGGAAAATATTTCCATATTTAGGTAAAGCAAATGGAGCGGAAAGAGGTTCAGTATCTTGCCCTAGGTTACATCGTTGTATGTAATACATGAATATAGCTGGCTCTAAAATCCTTTCCATTAAATGGCACTGGTTTGGTGAATAATATATGATTGCAAACTTTCAAAGCAGCATTTACACAGAAACATGAATTTTAACTTGCATAATACCTCCACCAAACACTAGGGTTTCCTATACTGTAACCTGAAAACCATGATAGATGGCATCTCATAAAGAGATCCTTATTGTGTGGGTGCAACAAAACTTTCTTATAGTCTTTTAAATCCTAGCAAATGTGACTTTCTATGTGACTTCGCTAATTTGTTTTGCCCTAGCTATACATGAAGTCAGCAGAGTACCTTGTTTCATGGGTCACAGCCAACGTCATGCGTTAGAGGCCAGCAGTAGACTTTCGAAAGGGAGTATGAATAAACTCACAATATATCTGAATCCACTTAATGATAATTTTTAACATAATATTCTATTTGTGTCATGAAATTCAATTATACAGATGCTTATTAGTAGAAAGAATACCCCCATGGAGATTAAAAACATAGGAGTTTAAGGTCCCACAAACCTGGATTGCTATCCTGGTTTTCCCTTTAATAGCTCTAGGTATAAGACAAATCATTTCAATTCACTAATCTACAGTTTCCTTATAGGAAAAAATCAGACTAATAATAATGTTTATCTCAGGGTTGTCGCACATTTATCATGTATTAAATTAGTATATGTAAACAATAGGAAGCACTTCAGAAATGATCATTATTTTTGTTTATATGATAGCATAATTATTGATATACATCAGATACTAGACAAGCTCCTTAACAATCAATAGACACGGCCCCTACATACACATGGAGGTTGTGGACTAAAAAGACAATTAAACAAGCATTGGCCATACAGTTTATTAATTACCATGCCAGAAGAGAATTAAAATGGCCAGAGTTCCAAAAGTTTTCACTAGTTTCAAAAGCCATTCCAAGTTGACAGTTGTTCACATTGAAAGTCTATGTTTCATGAGGGCCCCAATCCAAATCCACATTTTCAAATTGTCCTTACCACCATGGAAACACCTCAGCACTCACGGATTAGGATCAGATACCCAGGAGAGTACTGTGGTTTGGACAGCTGCTCAGTTTGCCTCCGTTTCTGTTCTCTAATTGATTTGCACTGAAAGACTCTGGTGTGCCTTTTGGGATGCCAAAAGACCATATGTCTTATCTCCTAACAACGAGATGTGACTGTGGGTAAAAATCCTGGACAGGTCTCTCATTCAAGGTCTTCTTCTAGGGAAGACAAAAATCTTGAAATTGACTGGAAATGCTAATTTCCATTTTAGCTTGGAAAGGAACTGATGGCATTCATTATTTTCAGGATTTTCTAACTCAGGCAGGTCAACTTGTGACCATGTATGAAGATCACTTATATAAAGCTTGGGAGTTAAGGTATTAGATTGAGTCATCAAGGGAATACTTGGTTAGAACTAGCCAATGCAGCAATTTGCCAACAGTTGGCACCCATATGACTAAAGTTGCCAAGGCCAAAGAGTAACTATTATGTAAAGAGTCGTTTAAATAATAACTTGCAATTGCAGTGTTCTATGAGGGAAAAAGAAAAGGCAGCAGCGGCAGTGACCACGAATGAGGTCTGGGCAACAGATGCTCTTTTTGAGAAACTTGTCATGTTGTTAAGAATAATATTGCAAGCCTGTATGTTTGGCTTTTCTCGTCTTTTGGCAATCGGTAGGGATGAGTATGTGGTGCCATTTTCTGAGAGTCCCTGAAATGACATTTGTCCCATCTGTTTTATTTTTTTCTGTGTGCATTTTATTTTGTATTTGGTTATCTGAAATGTAATACATAAGATTATTAGCTATTCCCAGAAAGGTTGTCTCAGAAAGCTTCAGAGCTTTACTTAGCAAGACTGATTGTAGTCGAGGACAGAAGGGTGTCCTGCAGCCCAGTTCCAGCTTTTCCCATGATAAGCCCCATCAAAGCTCTTGGAGAAACACATTATGATTGTGATTAATTCCTTCGATGCACAGCTTATTTATAAGTATGATGTCTTGCATTGATGATGGACTTCAGTTGATATAGAACTCTTGATATTTTGTTGCTTTGTGAATTTTTAAAGCCACCAGGAGAGTTCTAAAAAATAGAAGTAGATTTGTCTCCAGACTAATATACTCCTAAGCTGCTTTACCCATTAACATTTCAGTGTGTGGAAGTTTTAAATGTTTTCAACCAGAAATTATTCACAGTTACTTTTTTGGCCATTTTTCAGCAAAAGGGCTGCTGCTGTGACAGGTCGGCTGCCAGCCAGGAGTAACTGGGCATAGAAGAGAAGCAAATCTCCCCTCAAAATTAGGCAAGGGGAAATTATGTAACTAAATATAGCAGCTCTTTAAGTTCAGCCATAAGTCAAGGACTATCTCCAGTCCCTCCTCCTTTGTGATGCTTCCTTAATTACTCCCAGCCACGTTGACCTCCCTGTCCTCTGGACGTCCATAGCTCATAGTCTATTCAGGTAGTTTTGAAATTAAAATCAAGATGTATTCTGTAAGTTCATGTGGAATTGAGTCATTTAGCACATGAAAACTATTTTTCCAGAGGAGAAAAAACATATTTTATGTGTTTATTGTAATTTTTTTTTTTTTGGAGTCAGCTTCATTAACATTATAAGGAGACCATTCCCTGGATCAGTCCTCAAAGCCTTTTAACCATCAGGTTGTAATAACAGTGCTATAGGAACTTGATATTCTGCTCTTTTCCTTAAGTTAACAGATCATCTGAACTCAGAAGGTAGTAGAAGGTTAATTTGGGAGTAGAGGGGAGAAACTAGATAATACTTCTTCTTGTTACTATATGTCTACCTTCATCTCCTGGGAGGTGTCAAGCAAAGGCTTTGGGAGCAGAAAGTGAATAGATTTGGTAGCTCAATTCTCATTAGAGAGGTAATGAAAGAATCGCAGTACAAAAAAGTTCATCAAAGACAGAAGTGAATTCTGGCTGTAAATGGCTTCAGAGATTGAGAAGATTGAGAATGTAGCTGGATGAGAGGTATGGGTAATGGCCCCCTTCAAGCAGTCAACATTCAACTAACAAATGTTTTTTTAGGTGTCCAACACTGGTTTTAGGAGGCACTTGGGGATACAGCAATAAATATGTTAACCAGGCTCCCTGCCCTCCAGGAATTGACACTACACTGACATGCATATGAAATAGTGATCACTGTGGTGAGGGGAAAAACATAAGGATAGACATGGAGTAGTGACTTGAGAGTAGAAGGTTCATTTATACAGGATGGACAGAGAAGGGATATCCAAGATGGTGACCTCTGAGTTGAAACCTGAAGAGTCACAACCATTCTGGAACATCTGAAGGAAGAAGGTTCCAAGCAGATAGTTCAGCATTAGCAAATGTCCTAAGGCAGGAATGAGCTTGGTTTGTTTTAGGGGCAGAGAGGTGGAGAGTATGGCTGGATTTAGTGAAAAGAGGATGAGAGTTACCAGATGGAGTAGGCAGGGGCAGAGAATGTAGGAGCCTATAAGCCATGACAGGTGGTTGGATTCAATTCTAATTGCAATGGAAAGACACTGAAGTGTTTTAAGCAGAGAAATGCTACGACCCTAATTTGTGTTTGAGAAGCTTACTCTGGCTCTCCGGTGGAATACTGACTGTAGGGAGAGAAGAGTGAATAGAGAGAGTGAAGTGTTCATTCAATGGAGTGATGAAGGTGATTTGAACTATAATAGTGGCTGTAGGAATGGGGAGAGGTGATGGAGTTTGGACCACTTTGTGAAGATAGAGTAAGTTTCGATAATGCAGAGAGTGAGGAAAAGAGAGGAATCCCAGGGTCCTGGACTCAGCAGCAGGTTGGATGCTTAAGGTGCTCTAAAGGCCATCTCCTATTGTTCACTCCTGGTTTTTGCTATCCTTATTTTCCCACCTAATGTCCTTTTGGACAAGAGCCCTAATGTCTTCTGTGCCCATAGTGTCCAGCATAGCCAGGAATACATAGCAAGCGTACAGTGAAAACTCCATTAATTGATTTTCTCTGCTATCTGAAAAAGAAAATATTCAGGATCAAATTTCTTTCATAGGAAAAACATTGTGGAGAAAATTTTAGAATCTTCAGGTTTGCTCTAATATGTTTATGCTTCCAAGATTACTTGGAACATTATCATTCCATTTTGAGGCCTTGTATCAAATTTAAAATTTGAGTTGTTCACTTTCATGAAATGTTTAGCTTGCATGAAGATATCTCTTTTTATTAACTATGTGACAACTCTTGTGGCTGTTGTGAAGTACAAGATTATATTTTAAAAACTTTTTAAGTTTTTAGTACTTATACACAAATCTCTATGAATACTTTGTGGGGTATATTCCTATATTACACTTTAAATCTTGGTTTAACTTTACCATTTAGGAAAAGAGCCCTCTGGTTTCATTTTATTTTATTTTGAAATTCCAATTATTTATGCGAGGCCATACACTCTGTGGATTATCTAAAGCACTAGGCAAACCTACTTTCAGTCTTCACTACATCGCGCTCCGTTATTGATGAGTATTAGCAGAAGATATCAAAGCAAATCATTGCTGTTAATACTAAATAACATGTATTAAGTTCTTACTTTCTCTGTGGTGCCATGACAAATACTTGTATGTTTTATTTCATTTAATCAAGTTAAATATCCTATGAAGTAATTAGCATACTTATCTCCATTTTACTGATAAAGACTGAGATTTAGAAAAGTTAGAGGCTGTGCCTAAGATCAACTAGCTGTCAATCAGAAGAACTGAAATAAATAAAAATCCACAACTCAAAGTCTTTATATGACATAACAATGTCAATCCAGTTGATGCTTTAATTATTTTATTAACTTTGAATGTTTAGATTTTCAACATTTTGAATTCCATGTGCTTTAACCTGCATCTGTTCTTTGTTTCATTATCTTCTTTGTTTTTTATTACCATTTTTTTCCCTAGCCCAGATTTGGTGCTTTACTCCATAGGCACTTAGAACTTAGCACACAGAAGGCATTCTCTACCTTTCATGACACTTTTCCCTGACTGATTCCCACTGTCCTGGAGTCACAATAATGAGCTCTGATAATATTTCCAAGAGTTGAATGGAATACTGCTGTGTGGAGTGTGAGGTCTGTGCCAGAGGTTTTTATGGGTTTCTTTTTATAGCTAGGTGAATACTATGGCATTCCTATTACTGTAGGTTAATGTTTCTTTATCCTGTTCTTTCAGTATTTTCCTAGTGTGATAGAAAGAGAGGTTAAAAAATCAATAGAATTAGAATTGAAAAGAGACCATGACAAGATGAAAATTGGACAGAAATAAATTGAATGATTTTTTTCCAGTCCGAGTTCAAAATTAGACTAGGTGTCTCTTCTATCAGAAAATAAAAAAAATGGGAAATATCTCACACATATCCATCTCATACCCTTTCTTCCCTTTAATTGCCTTCCATGGACTCCTCCATTTCACTCTGAACAAACTCTCCTCTCAAAATGATGTTTCCTTATGTGTTCATAACAGGGACCAAGTTGTTTGTAACAACAAATTTCCCACTGCCCTCCTTCATGAAGACCGCACCTTTTGCTACCTTTCTTGATGTGAAACTGAGGGGGAGACATCCATTGATAACCTTCCACTTATCAAAGCCCACAGAACTACTCTCTACTATACTATATTCTTTATTAAACCTGGGATCTTGATAAAGAATGTCAAAGCTTCCTGTAACACTTTGAAAACACTCAATCTCCTGATTTTTTCATTCTCATTGATTCTTCCTTTATCCCTGTACTGTAGACTCATGAAGTCCTATTTTGCTATCAGTTTTCAGATCATCCCTGTGGATGCCAAGAAATATTTTCTGGACCCCACTCTAACCACTTTACCGTTTTATCTGTGTTTTCACTATTTATTTCAATATTTGATGACAATTTTCCTCTAAAGCTAGATCCTCTAAATGTACCCTTCATTAATACTCACCTAACCCTAGAGCAATCTTGTCTACATGAAGATGCCTTCCTTTTCCAAACTTATTTGATTTCCCCTTAAATGGAAGGATGGAGGTGTCTTGGAGTCAAGCTGTGGCTGCAGAGATGATGAGAGGTGGAGAGATTTGGGCCATTATTCCCATCATTATTGAGAAGTTCTACCAGAATTTGATTTCTATTTCTTAATAGAAATAATGGCTGAGAAGTTGCATTAAAATCTCATATGAAACATTAAATGAAACAATATACTTCCATTGGAAAAGAGGAAGTTAAGGAAGAGACCACAGTCTTCAAATAATGGAAACATTTAACATTCATTACATTTTTATATAATAAGTATTTTATTAAGCACTAGATACATGGCTAGGTATTAAAAATTCTGTTGAACATTCAAGAGACAATGTCTCCCTGAGTTTACATCTGAGCTTGGAAGAAAGTTAATTAATCAGTTCATTACAAAGAAGTACAGTGAGTGACAAGACTGGGAAATTACAGAGAAGTATGCAAATTTATAGCAGGGGCATTCCATCCAGTCAAGAAGGAAATGACATTCCATTTGAAATCCTAAAAATGGTTAAGAGCTAACCCTATCCTAGTAGTAAGGAGAAAAGTTGAAAAGAAGAGTGCCCCTGACCTCAAAGAACTTGTAACACTGGGGTGTATATGCCTTCTGAGATATCTTACTAGAAATAGTTCAAATGAACTAGGAAGTATTTTTAGACCAATGACTTTCAGCTTAGCACTTAAAATTTACCTTAACTTAAAAATATATATACCTATGCCCAGTCACCACCCAAACCTCCTGAATTAAAATTTCTGGGTGTGGATTCTAGGAATCTTATGACTCTCACATATATGAATGCTTGGGAATCGTTGTCTAAGATACAAACATAGGTTTTCATGAGAATCATCTGTGGATGTTTTATTTCTGCATATTCTCAGGCCATACCTGAGAACCTGGAAGGTCTAAAAGTAAAAGGCCCAGATCTTCACTTTTAGGAATCAGCCCAGTTGATGCTGGTTCAGGGGTAGGTAGACCACACATCAAAAATCAGTACTCTAAAGTTTTACAACAGTGTTATCTGATTCAGAAGACAACTATGGACTAGATAGAAGTTTTAGAGGCAGACTGGATCCAATCACCTGGATGGTGTCTTTCTTTTTGTCCACACTTACAACAAAGCATCTCCTACCCCATAATTGAGCAGATACTACCTGCATATACAAAGAGAAAACAACATTTCTTTGTTTGTAAAATTATAAGTACAGTAGAGCTTTCAATATGTAAGGAAAGCACTTAGGCTTTTCCAATTCTCTTGTTTGTTATTGTGACACATGTGGATTTGTGTGGTCATGTAACCATTACACAGCTCTTGCTTTCGGAAAGAGATGTGGGGGTGGGGGTGGTCAATGAAAATATCTTCTGGTTCTTTATGGAGTATGTAGGCAAAAACTGAAAAAAGTATAGTGTACCTCGTAGCTGCTATCTGTGCCTTTTTCAAGACTGGTACCGCTCTGTAGGCAGAATGGTCACTTTCTTCTATGGTTTCTCATCACTTTTTATGATGAAGTAATCTTAATGTGACCTTCTGTGCTCTACAGGGTGTGCCTCTAACCCACCCCTCTCTTTCCATGCTTCATTAAATGGGCCATCCCCGTTTCTGCTGCAAGGCCCTTCCTCCCATGTAGTCCCTTCTGCCTGGAGATCTCTGCCATCTCTGTTGCTTCCACCTCAGCCCAACTGAGACAGCTGATCTAAGACACTCATCTTTCACATGTCAGCTCAGGAGTCACTTACTAGAGAAGCCTCCCTTGAATCTCAGTCAAGGTCAGTTTTTATTTGGCACTATTTCTGTCCTATAGAGTGCTTTTCTCAGTTTGCTATCACATTCTCTTTCATGAGTTTATTTGCTTAACATCTACTTAACTAGACTGAAAGCCGGGACTCAGTGTGTGTGTGTGTATGTGTCTTTTTGTTCACTATATTTCCTAAATATATTAGGTGCTCAATAAATATTTGTTGAAGACATGAATTAAGAATTTAAAACACTAAGAGCATCAGGTGTATGATTTTAATCCATTTAGTGGGTTCATCGAATTATTACTCAATACTTGCTATGTGTTGGGACCAATAATAAGCACCGGCAATGTAGAAGTGGTTTAATAATTTGTAAGCTGTAAGCACAACATGCACCCTGAGTCTTAGCCAAATCTCTTTGAAGTAGATGCTGTTGCAGCACCCAGTAGTATAGCCCTTTCTCACTAACTCATCTCCACATCTCATCTTTAAGCAATATAGTTAAATTCTACTGTATTTCTTCTGTTTTTCCTCCACAACAGGTAGCAAGTCTGAATGAAAATGTTCAATCCAGTCCAAATCTTAACATAGAAAACATCAGATCACTTCTTTATTTGCTATTTAAAAAAATATTTTTCTTCTAGATAGTTATTCTAGTTAGAATATAAGGGCTAGGGGGAAAATATTAAGAAGTTAAGATTATGAAGGCTTTCTTCGTGTAAGACTAAGATTCTATCATTATATCATCAATTTTGTTAAAAATAAGAATTTTTTGACAAAAAATATTAGGGTATTTTTGACTACTTCTAATGAAAATCCAATTCAAGTACTTTGATCAGTAACAACTTACTTATATACCTAGTACAATTTATGTTTTTATAAATCTAACCTAAAATCTACATTCAAATATGATTACAACTTTTTTCAAATACTTAATACCATTTAGAATAATGTTGAGAATTCTTCTTCCCTTTAACCATCCCATATCATACATATATTTAGCACAAATAATTTTTATTGCCCCATTAATTTTATTTTTTTTTTAATTTTTTTATTTCAACATATTATGGGGGTATAAGTATTTAGATTATATAATTGCCTTTGCCCCTCCTGAGGCAGAGTTTCAAGCATGTCCATCCCCCAGATGGTGCACACAACACACATTAGATATGAATATACTCATCCCCCTCCCCCTCCCACCTGCCTGACACCCTATGAATTTTACTACTATATGTGCACACAAGTGTTGATCAGTTAATACCAATTTGATGGTGAAAATATTTTTTCTTTTTGAAAATATATTCCAAAACTTTCATATTAAATTTAAGTTAAAAGTTTTAAAACTAAAGATGTTCTCTAATATAAGTTTATGGTGAATAGACCTGACTCCAATTTAAATATGTTTATAAAATTGCCCTTTTATTTTAAATAATGATAAGTAACCAACTTCTTTTCATTTGCTTTTTTTTGAGGGGGAACTGTACATCAATTCACACCATATATTGTCTCTTTGGCAGTTTGTTTTATCTGATATTTTTGCTGCCTCTATCACTTCTTTGGTAATGGTTTAAACTAGAAGAGTCAGAGCTAAAATATCCAGAAGAATAAAAGTTTATGCATTAAATAAATTTATACAATTAAGATATACAGCCAGAATATCTGTGTCCAGTGGACCAAAGTGAATATAATGGAACCTGTTTGTTTGAATGAATCCAAAGTATCTAGTTGTCAGAAACAGTTCTACATGACAGTAATTTGTTCAGAGGTTCATATGCATGACATAGCAATATTCATATGTCATCATGTTTATCCTTTATATCAATAAGCTTCCACATTTATACCTATTTAATATGTTGTGCTAGTGTTTATTTTTGCCAAGGTAAGTAGGCCACGATTATCTACACTTTACAAATGAAAAATCTGAGGTAAGGAGAGGTGAAATGACTTTGCCAAGGTCACACAACGAGTCTACAGCTGATCTAAGATGAAAACAAAGAGCAATGAGCCATGGTGGCTCGCTTCCTGGAAAATAATTTATCAAGCAGTTATCCTAAATCAAGATTAATTGGATCAGATGATAGCTCTTCCTTCACTGAAGCACATTCAAGTAGTAAAGCGGACATCTATTATTTTTATGTTACTATTTCTAAATATAGTGTGTAATGAAACAAAAAGACAGTGAAAAATAGAAGTTCCTTTTCTCTGTATCAAAGAGTTCCTATCTTTTCACTATCACAACATCTGTGTGAGGCAGGGCACGTGTAGCGAATTTTCTCGTACGTTATCTCCAGACAAATGCTAAAAAGAAGAATAGGTCCGTGGCTCTTCAATGCTCTGATCTCGTACTTGTTGTTTCTAGAATTAAGGCTGCATCTAGTGTGTTTCCATAAGCATTGTGTTTTCCTTTGGAGTCACGTTGTTCCTACTTAAACAGCTGTCCTCAGTGCAACTGCTATCAGACTGGTTGCAATTATATTTCGACTGAAAGCCATTGTTGCATTTCTATTTATAACTTGGGAAAGGAGAGCAACTTAAACTACATAGAGGTCAGTTTTTCAGAACCAGAATCAATTAAATTATTTACTAAAGGCGCCAGTGTCAGAAATATTATCCGCTGGTATATTTATACATTTAAAGGGGAAAAACTCAATTACAGAATCCGTGAGTATTCACAGGGTAGCAATGCTTTCTGCAACTTCATTTGAAGTGGATTTTTAAAATGAGTGAAAGTTGTTTCTAATGATGTCATCGGGACAAACACAGTGATTGTGTTACTTTCTATATATGCTTAGGATTTAAATATCTGCATTTGGTCTCCCATTCAGTTTGTACCGGTTTAATAAATAGCTACCAGTGAGGCATAAACTTGGGAAAATTGTTAGTTTTTATTAGAAAGATAGTGTGGCATGATGGATAAAGGCCACCATAAATCCATTTCATATACTAGCTATAATGACTTTGGACATTTGAAGAGACAAAGCATTGATCTATTTAATTATCTACTCCTAGATATGGAGAAGGGGCTTATTGTGTGTATATCAGTTCTTTTATGTCCATCACTCGCCTTTGAAATTACCAGCTTTAAAGATTGTTGACCTATTTGAAATCCCCAATGGAAACTGGGAAAAAGTATAGTGACTCTAATATTTCACCAGATTTCCAAAGGCAGTGCTAAAGACAACCTCAAGACAACCAGCTGAGAGTTGGGAACTTCTCTACTTTATAGTATGTTGATGCTCCCTTTTAAGAAAAATATGACTTCTAATCAGGAGATGAGAATATTATAAATATTATAAATAATAGTATAATATAAATATTATAAATAATAGTTGTATCTACATTTTCTACTTACATTGGGCACTTATTTGGGATCAGGCACTATGCTAAATATTAAGAACACTGAAATAATCATAGCTCTTGTCTTCAGTGAGCTCACAATCTAATGAAATAATCAGGCATGTAAGCAAATAACCACAACGTAGGGGTAGAGTCTCTAATTGAGGCATGTAGATGAACAAAGAAGTATTAACTAGCATAGTTCAAAAAATACAGTGAAAATTTCACCAAAGAGATAATGCTGTATTGGTTTTCCAAAGTATTTTATTTACCCCAGAACTGATGGATGAGGAGGGTTTGTGAGCACTTTGTGTGATACTAAGCTAGGAAATACAGAAGGGCATAACACATCGTGGGTGGGGGACTTCAACATAGAATGCATAAGAGGTGGGAGCCAATGTTAGAAGAAGAAATTGGAAATATAAAAAGAGATTAGGTTGATAAAGGTCCTGCATGCTCTGCTAAAGAATTTCAGGAAGCAGCTGTTAAAGATTTTTAACCAGAAAGTTGACATGATTAGATTGTACTTTGATAAAATGTCCCTATCAACAAGGTAATAAATGGATGGAAGGAGCAACGTGAGTCATTCGAAACCAGTGGTGGAGAATCTAATACAGAAGCCATGGCAATGGCCCAGGAAGAAGTGAAGATGTCAGTGGAGATGGTTAAAAAGGAATTGATTTGAAAGAAAATTGTTCATTTTTATTAGAAGGGTGGTATAGCATGGGTGGCAATGGATCATGAGGGAGATGGAAGAGATGACATTTTCTCCTGTCAGTAGGAGAAGGTCTGTGTTTAGAGAAATAGATAATGGTTTTCCAGTGTTTTGTATATTCAGTAAATCTTCCCTCTCATTTAACACAAATTCTAAGTAAAAACCAAGTGCGTAAACCCACGTCTGAGCGACGTGGTGGGCACCGTGGAGGG
>CAUYRT010100502.1:0-10603 GCA_963574885.1 Lepilemur ruficaudatus | reverse complement strand
CTCATTTCTAAGTGCAATAAGGGAGTGTCTCTCACAGGATTGCACCTGTGACATCAGGATGGATGCTCCCTAGTGGCCCTCCTGGGGCAGGGGTGGACCCCTCAGCCTGGTTAGCTCTGACCTTCATCCAGGTCGCTTTGGAAACAGGGAGATGTCCTGGTACAGACAACTTCCTCTGTATTAGTCTCCTCACCTTGAGGGGTCTTTAGTAATCTGGGGCATTTCTGCTGGTTATTAGCATCTCAACTGCTGGTAGCATTTATTTGACTGAGAAAGTTGGAGAACAGGCATTCCTACTGGAGAAAAATATAAATGTTTTCCTACAAAAAAAAATTTATTTTTGTTTGTGCTTTTTGTAATCAAATTCACATTGTGCTATAAAAATTTTATGTATGTATTTTTTCATTCAACCTTATACCCTGGACATGTTCTTGGAAGCTTACATATTCTTGGAAGCTTATACCATTGTTTAAGGCAGATGTCAAGTATCACATTTTCTGAGAAACTTTCCCAGATCTCCCTGACCCAGGTTAGAATCTGGCTATAGTCTGCACTCTCAGTGCTCTTGTATACATTCTGCCTTCCTTTGTGATGGCACTTCCTGCACAGATAGAGCACATAGTATGTGCTTAGTAAATATTTACTGAGTTAACAATTGTGTCTCACATGAAGCTTGCGTTCAGTAAGTGGTCAGCTTGGACAGCTGGCAATCCTCCATCCTCTCTTCTATTTTTTTTATGTCACTGGACAGCAACAGGATCTTAGGATAGATCTGACAAGTTCCGTCAACCCAGCAAGTATTATGGAGACCAGTGTGGTACATGTGGCCCAGGCTTCATTCCCAAGTCCTCAGTGACCCCAGAACATAAAAGAGGCTCTGCCTCAAGATGCCCATTCAATGCTATTCTTCTTTGCTGCCCAAAAGACCCACAAGCACATTATTCACAGGGCGAAAAATGCAATGATAGTCCTTTAAACAGACCACATCCTTGGTACCCTTTGTTGCGAAGGCCTCTGCAGCCTGAGGAGTAATGCTATACCCATGTGTTAGGCAACCTGATGCCTTGATGCTCTCCTTGGCTCCTTAGGGAAGGGGGATAGCAAATGCATCCCCCAGGTAGTTCCAATCATGTCAGTTTCTCTTCCCTCTCTCCTTACACCATACGCAAAATCCAGGAGGCAGCAGTGGATGCAGAGTACCCGGACTCTGGCTTCACCACCTACTTGCAAAGATTATGAAAGTCATAAAAATGTCAGCTTATGTATTTCGATTCTGTAAACTACACATGCATAAGTCTCTTCACTCACTCCCCATCTTTACAGCTTGAGCAAGAAGGCTTCAGCTTCATGCTTGAATAACAAATAGAATGGCACCTGCCCCTTTGACAGGTGCTCTGGGAAGCACAGATATTTCTCCAGCTTGCTTGCCAGAAATAAGTCCCAGTCTGTGGATAAAGAACACTCTGACAGTGTCGTCCCCTTACCTATTGGCGTGGACAAGGTCCTAGAGGAATAGTTATCTGTTTAAACCGAGAAATATCAGTTGTGGAATGAGAGGCCTAGAAAACATGGGATTTCATTGTATTTCTACAAGCAAGTAATGCTAAAATAATGGCAGCTAAAACATATTGAACTTCAACTCTATGCCAGGTACTTAGCTGAATGGTCTATGCACTTTATCTTCTTTAATCTTCGTGACACATGATCATTTTACAATTGAGGAAACAGAGGTTCAACTGTTTGTTGAAGGATGCAGAGCTACTGAATAGTTACTTGAAAATTGGCAGTCTGTCACCGAAATCCGTGCTTTCTCTTACACCTCCTTTTCTCTGCTTAACCTCTATTCAAGCACTTTAATTTATATAATATAAATAAGTATATATTATATATTAACATGTTATATTTATATTACATTATATATGTATATCACTCCAAAGTTAGAGATGTGTGCTGCTTTAATAGTTAGAACTAGTGTCTATGGGTGAGCGTGGCTGCAAGAATTTTCGTTGTAACCTAAGAAAGAAATTTTGACAGTATCGACTACCTCGTGAGGTGAACTCTCCATCCCTGAGGGGTTCAAGCAGGGCTGAAAGATTATTAATTATCAGTCAAGAATGTTGCAGAACAGATTTCTGCCATGGATGGGTAGTTCAGATAAATGACCCTAAAGCTCTATTTCGTTTGTAGCATCATAGGTGAAAGGATTCTAGAGGTTTCCTTTTAGATTTCTGCCCAGTTTGCTCTCTCTGAGATGTTTCTCCCACTATCCGGAAGGGAACAGGGATGACCTTCTTGAACTCATGTTGGTTCATCTTGACTCTGTCCTTAGCCGTAGACGATAGGATCAGAAGAGATTACCCAGTCCAAGATGAGCCGATCAGCCTCCCTTCCTCAGGAATTTGGAATTGGGATGCAAAAAGGCATGTCTAGGTTGATCTCTTGAACTGAGAAAATTTAACCGAAAGAATGCTGTGTTCACCATGTAGAATGGGGATAGCTGGTGCATGAAGTGGGAGAAGCAAAGGTGAAAAATGGTGAGAAAACATGTCCCGTGTACTGATGCCTTCTAAGGACTTAGAGGTCTATGAGACAGTCCTGTATCTTTACAATAAATTCCCCTAACTGATGGGTATGTGTTACTTGTAACCAACCAGAAGAGGCTCAACTAAGAAAGGAACATGTAGGGATCAGCCCTGTTTTTCAAGGTTGGTAAAACAACAGATATTCCTTGCCTTGCTTGGCCACAGCAGAGCTGCAGCCGGCAGGCTGGAGTGGGTCCACCCCCTTCTCCGTTTACCTCGCCTTTGCTGCTTGTGAGTCCGTGAATGCTCGGGGGATTCCATTTCTGTGTTACGGGAGTCGTATGAGTGCGAGGGAGATTTATGGGGCTTTGTTTGATTTAGCTGTAGCTTAGAGGGTTTAGTAAAAAAGAAGGGTGCCAGTGAAAGAAAGGTTAGCCAACAAAGGAAGCTCAGAAACCTACATTTTAGACCGAATCCAACCATTACATCTCAGAATTCGGCCCAAGTCTCTTTCTCTTTAGGTGTGCAAGATGCGACGTTGTCATTTCTACAGAAGTTCATAAAGATCCTTGGTTCACAGGATGAATCACTTCTGAGAATAGTTTTGAGGGTGAAACTAGTGAAGCTTGTCTACTGCTTACCAGGGGAAAACTTGGGGTCACCTCTTGAGCAAACTCTTGCATTGGGCATGCTTAACAGGGAGAAACACTACCCCAGAGAGACAAATAATCTTCCCATTCTTGAGGAAGTCTGGACTGTTTATCCAGCACACATGGACAACTCATAATTATTCTTAAGTAACCCTGAGAATTTTAACATGAATTGAGTTATGTGTTTCTTGTTAAATGGATCAAATTTCAACAAAGCCCGGGAAACATCTTGAAAATCACATGAATGCAATTTCCAAAGAAAACAATCCAAGAATTACTGCCAAAAAGTTTTATTTCCACTAGGAAGGAAAAGAAGAGTTTCATTTTGCCCCCCACACAGACTGTATGTTCAATTTGTGGTCTGCAATGGAAAATTCTGCTGATTTTGCTAAATTCAGGGGAGGAGAGAATAAAAGGGACTATTGTTATGTGAGTGCTAAAACTGTCTTTCTTTTTCTAGTATTAATATGTTATTAGAATTTTCAATTTGATTATACAAATATTGAGTTTTACTGGTGTGTGAGGTACCATGAGTGGGAGGGGGGCAAATACTTAACACATGATGCCTGTCCCATGGGTCTTATAAATCAGACCTACAAGTAGGGCACTGCCAGCCCACACAGCACCCTCGTGTAAATTAGTAAAAGATGCCCCTTCCGGGCAGATGTAGCCTTGTGGATAACCAGTGAGCAACCAGAGGACATTTGAGCAAATTAGAAAAAAACCCACCTCTTCCTCTTGTGGGGCACAGTCTTGTGCCAGGATGAACATCTTGATTTCACCTTCTCTCCCTTTTGACCAGGTGCTTTTGTGTAGGGTACCAGTCGCACGCCTGACTGCAACATTCCTGCTACAAGATGTATAAAGGAATAATCTGAGAGTCACTCCTTATCTAAACAGATGCAATGCAGGCACCATTCTCAAACTACAGTAAGGAGAAGAATCCTGGAAGCTTGTTAAAATGCCTGAGCCTCAGGATGACTGAGGAAAGATCTGCACGTGTAACATGTTCACCTAGGTGTTTCTGATGCATGTGATCCAAGAACACTTTGAGAAGTCCAGGTATAATAAGCCAGAGGTCATTGGGAAAGAGAAGAGATCAAGACTGGCTGCACTTATTGAAGAAGACGCACAGAAAATGGGGAATTTTAGTTATGTCATAACTAAACTGTAATTTCTGGAACTTTTGCCTTAGTAGAAAAATGTTTTTATTTCCCAAAGTGGATAAGAAAGGCTCAGATAGGCTTATTTGAAATTGTCCAGAAGAGAAAAATGACAGCTGAAGAAAATTGTTCCTAAGATGAATCCCCAAAATTAGTTTTGTTTGGGGAACTGAAACCTTTTAGCCATTGGTACTAACTTCTGTCTTTGGATAAGAAAAATTTTTTTTTAATATTTTTATTTCATTTTATTTTTCATTTAAATATTATTCTTTTTTTGGATAAGAAAAATAAAATGATAAAGAATCCATATGCTAGCTGAGACTATGAAGAGACTGGCAATGTCACCAAGACACCCAGAGACACACCTCTGCAACCGTCTTTCCTGTCTGCTTCCCAGAATGTTCTTCTAGCAGCACCCCTAACTCTCTCAGGTGCCTCTGATAATGCCCTTGCATACTTAAGAACAGAAAGCAACCCTGGCTTCTGGCATGACAAGGTTTTCTCTGGAAATGGTACTGTTGTGCATATGGGGTGGTGGTTTCCATTAAAAATTTTCATTAGTGTGTTTGAGGCCTTCAGCCCAGAGCTTTATACTTTTCTAAAAAACAGTATTCTATAATAATAAGCAAACTATAATCCCAAGCATTCTCTAGTACTGAACACTTTCTTGTTTCATTCTTCTCATGGCTATATCTACTTTTTGTTGATTATATGATTCAGGAAAAGGAGCCTTTACCACTGTTATTTGGCCAGCCTTCCATATTTGTGTTTTTCTGTAGTGAAGGCAATAGTTTTATCTATAAGACCACGTTTGAGAAAGCTCAGAATAGATAAAAGTGGGGAGAGAAAGGTTCAATAGCAACCTGTAATATAGCAGACCCATGACGAAGCAGTCCCAATGCTGGAATGACAGGACAAAAGCATTGCATCTGTTAATCACTAGATGCTTAACAGGGTCCTTCACCTGTGGGAAACCTTGAGCAGTACAGCATTTGCAGTTGGTTTGAGTCACGCAGCCCAAAAGGCAGCATGAAAATTGGAAGTTATCCCATTTGAAGAGATGGTGGGCTTTTCTACCTTCTTTTTCATAAATCAAGTGCACCATCCTATCAACAAAAATTCTGTTTTTCTTTCTTCTGGTCAACTTCATTGGTTTGTCAATGCTTCTTACTGCAGACCAAAACTGAACAGATGGTCTGTATAGAAAGGGCAGATGAAACTCTTCCTTAATATGGGAAAGAATTATTTCCCACTTGTCAATTTTCTCCAGGCCATTCATGTTAATTCAATTAGGACATTATTTCCTGGTGAGTAAATGATCTGTTAAGGCTCCAATAAAGTAAACAAATATTTTTAAAATAGTAATTCTAATTTCATTTGAATTCCACATCAAGTGTTGAGTACCTTTTATGAACCTGGAATTGTGCAGAGGGAGGAAGAGGTGCTATAGGATGCAAAGTGGTTAAGAGCATGGACTTTGGGTCAGACGAGCAGATTTGGGTTTGACTCCCAGGTCTGGGACTTATTGGCTGTGTATCCTAAAGAAAATTGTTTTACCTCTCCGAGCTCTCTAGAACCAAAATAAGATCATCTAACCCTATATAGTTGTTGAGTTAAAATGGTAAGTGAGGTAGCACACTCATTGATGCGTAACAAGCCTCCAATATGCAGTAGAGATTATTGTACAAAGATGGAAATCATATAGTTCTACCTTAAAGGCATTCACCATCTAATAGCAAGGATGCACAAGCTTTTTCTGTAGGGAGCCAGGTAATAAATATTTCAGTCTTTGCAGGCCAGTCTCTTTCATAATTACTCAACTCTGCCGTAGGATGACTGCAGCCATAGACACATGTAAATGAATGGGCATAGGTATGTTCTAATAAAACTTTATTTCCAAAGATAGGCCTAGGCCAGATTTGGTGACCCCTGGTCTTGTAGAACAACTTATTGTAGCTTATTAAACTGATCGAAAATTAGAGCTAGTGCTTGTGCCCCTCTCTCTTTCCTGAAAGGAATGTTTCGTGACCCACTAAATAGTTTTTTATCCTAACTAGACTGCTCCCTGAATACATCTTCTAATCTACAAAGGAAATAGGTTATGGGTATTGGTGCCAACTTTGATGTTAAATTATGCTACCTTAGTGAGCAGTGGATTTCAGTTAACTAACATACCAATATAGCCAAATATGTATATGTTTATATAAATATATATAATTTATACATATTACATAAATGTCAGTGATTCAATATCAGCTTTACCTGGAATACAACTCCAATAAGAAAACATAGCTCATGCTAGCAATCAGCGATGGCTGTGGAGTCCCGACCAAATCACTATTTGTAAGGACTTACCGCTCTTTCTTATAAGACTGTTTTGAAAGCACCATCCAGACTGATTGATGCATTTGATGCCCAATTATGGTCATACAAATAGTTTGCTAAGAATTCTACTGGGACCATGGGATTTTTGCAAGGAAAGTACCTGACATATAGTCACCTAAACAACCCAAGACAAAGGTTATCATCAACCACTCCCAGGATCCCGCACATCTTGAGCCTTTAGCCCAGAACTTCTCTCCCACAACCTGTGCAATCAGTTCAGTACACAGCTGACTCCACCAAAAATTGGAATCTCTCTGCACTATATTTCAATTAATTTTTGGTTGAAATTAGTAAAATTCTGATTCAGTCCGACCTAAATGATAGAGGAACTTTATCATTCATGTACATGAAAAGTCCAAAGTAAGGCTGTGCTTCATGTGAGGATTCATCCAGCAGCTCAAACAGAGTCCCCATTTGTCTCTTTCTGGTCTACCTTCTACTGTGACATCTTAATCCAAAAACTGGATGATTTCACATTCAAAAGATTGCTCCTAGCAGACTCCGGCTTACCTGTTTCCTTAGTCACATGCTACAAACATGAGAATGTATTTTTCTCCCAATGCCCTCAGCAAAATCCAGAGAACTGTTGTTATTTGCCCAGCTCAGGTGATTTGCTTACACCTAAACAAATCACTGTGACTAGGCAGATTGGGTACTCCGAATGGCTTAGCCATAATCACATCTAATGTTTGAGATCAAGGTGCAGTGGGTTCCCCTGGGAAACTAGAGCTGTTGGAATGGGGAAGAAAGAAACTGATAAACAAATGACCAACAAGGTCCTCTGCATTCACTGATGAGCAATTTATGCGGGCTGTGATGACACATAGAAATAAAGAATGTTCCCTGCACCGTCATATCCCGTCCCACGCAGCTCCCCACCTGCCCCCGGAACATACAGTGCTTCCTAACCACGGAAAACTTGCAGAGAGCTAGACCCACCGTGTTCCACATCCCTGGTACTCTTTGGCCACCTCCAGGAATGTTAGCCTCTCTGTCATTTGTCCTTTCATGTACTCTTGTCTGCATCTGGCCAAGCATTCCTCTTCTCTTTTTCCCCCAGCCCTTCCCCCCGTGCCCTGGGAAAGCTCCGCTCGCTCGATGAATCACACACCGCCCTGCTTCCTCCGCCTCTTCGCATGTCTTTCTCACATCGTTGAGCTGCAACTGGGATCTCCTAAATTCTAGATCAGTGTGTCTACATCCAAATATTTATTCAAACTTTCCACTTGAATATCCCAGAGACACCTAAACCCCAGCATGTTACAAACGGAAATCATTACCTTCCTCAAACCCACTCCACCGCCTGTGCTGGCTGCAGAGTTCTCTGTCTTTTTGTCTCTCTCTCGATTCATAGATAGATGATAGAAAGGGAGAGATAGCCATATGTACATATGTATGTATATGTGTGCTTATGCACATCATAATTTTAGACATAAATTATTAATATTTGAATTGAATTGGTTGAACCCCCAGAAAAAACAAGTTGGTAAGATTTTTGAGCTATTATACTCTTGATGTCCTTAAATTAATACTCATCTATTAATTTAAATGTCTTTAATTAATACTCTTGTATTAATTTAAGAATATTAAATTCTTAGGGCACAACTCAAGAGAAGATATTATTAGTGTGATAATAATGTGATATTATGTGATAATATCACATATATGTGATAATATGTGATAGCATACATGCTCTGCAGGATTTTAATAGATAGAAGTGTTCCAAGCTACAAAGAGGTTGGAGACACGGGGTTAAACAGTAGATTGATCTGCTGCAGGCCTTCTCAGGGCTTTTATAATAATATGCTAGTTTACACTGTGACTCTACAAGACAGGGAAAGAGAGTGCAGCATTTTCAGACTCTTTTTTAAACAATGGAACCCCCTCTCTCACTTCTATCTATTAATACCTCCTCCCCTACACACACACACACACACATTCATGCACACATACACACTTTCACCTTTAATATTCTTTGGAATGTACTTTGAGAAATGTTTGCATTGGCTTAACTGGTTCTCCTCAACAAATAATATTCATTTTCTTCAAAACCTTTCATCTCAGTGATTAACAACTTAATTCATGATCTGTGATGAATTTTACTATCTTATAAACCTACATCTTTCAGAGCTTATTGGGGGAATAAAAATGAGGAAATAACCACTACATGAAGAAAACAGAAAAAAAAAAGAACTGTACCACTTGGTGTGTGTTGGAATCATTGTAGCAGACCAGAGAAGGGTGTAGGAGACACTGTTTTTGTTCATTCACCATCCATTCCCCTTTCCTTTTTCCTGGAGGAACCCTAACTTTGGGTATCAACTTCTCCCCCATAAAGCCTTTTGCCTTGAAAAATTTGACCTCATCTCCAGCTCCAGGAGTAGGCCTGATAGGTTTAATCCCATCCTCCTTGCCTGTGATTGGTTCAGCAAAAGCACGTGACCCAATCTTTTACAGCAAACAGGACCAGAAAACAAACCGAAAGCCACACGAGAGCGCTACAAAACAGACTTTTGTTACTCCGGCAGACTCAGAGGGGTCTCGCCACCAAAGTCTGAGCAGGGTGGGGTCTAAATATGGTGGTTTTTATATGCTTGATAAGAGGAAGCTGGTGGCTACAGAAGCAGACAGTTATGAAGCTTGCATGAAATTGGGGTTACATCATTTGTACCAGCCTTGCACAAAATGAAAGTTACAGAGTTTGCATAAGATTAAGGTTAAGTCAGTTGTGGCTTTGTAGTTGCTTAACTAAGCTATTTTGCAGTTATGTTATTATGTTATTATTAGGAGGGGAGTGGAAAATTTTTCACTTACAAATATTGCTCAACATGTCAGAAGTCTCACTACCTTGAAGCCACCATGCTGTGAGGAAGCCCAAGACACTTAGAGAGGCCATGTGTAAGGTCTCTGGTCATCTGTCCCAGCTGAGGTCAGCCTTCAAGTTATGCCAGCTAGGCCCTGAACTATCAGTGAGGAAGCCTCCAGGTGATTCCAGCCCCCAGTTGTTCTAGTGACCCTCAGCTATGTCAGTTATCCTGGCCAGCTGAGGGCCCAGACATCACGAAGCAGAGATAAGCCATCACCACTGTGTCTTGTCTGACTTCCTGACCCACCGTATTTGTGAACATAGTAAGCCGGTGGTTGCTCAGTTTGAGGCTAGTTTGTTATGCAGCTATAAATAACTGGGACACCTGTCATTCTTAGTTTGGTTTCATAACATAGTGGCTCATGGCCTACACTTCCTTTTTAAAAGAAAAACAAATATTAATAATTTGGAGAAGAGCTTGAATATTTTGTGACTCTTCCTTTCAAACTTTGATGTAATTAGAGACACCCTGGTTAGGGATGGTGCTTAATATTTTATTGAGTTCAGTTTCCTTTTTCTAGAATTCTGAGGAATAAGCTTCAGCTCTTGATATACTATATCTCAAAACTGTTAGAATTTTCAGAAATTCTCTGAAATTCAACATTATGTTTCTGTATATCTGGTTTGAGAGGTTTTTACTATTAGACAAATTTTAAATCAATCCCTTATAGAATGAATAGGCTATTAAAGTTAAAATATTTTTACCCTTAAGTTTTTTTTTTTTTTTTTTTTGTATTGTCATAGCCCTCCTATGCTGTAGTCAATGCTGGCTTTTAGCATCTGGAAATCCTATAAATTCAGTTTGTGAATAAAAATATTCTACCATTTCCTGGCCACTTTGTTTTTTTTAAATACCAAAATTGTGCTTTGTAGGCTGGGCGCGGTGGCTCACGCCTGTAATCCTAGCACTCTGGGAGGCTGAGGCGGGTGGATAGCTCAAGGTCAGGAGTTCAAGACCAACCTGAGCAAGAGCGAGACCCCGTCTCTACTATAAATAGAAAGAAATTAATTGGACAA
>CAUYRT010100501.1:0-62863 GCA_963574885.1 Lepilemur ruficaudatus | reverse complement strand
ATTAATTTCTTTCTATTTATAGTAGAGACGGGGGTCTCGCTCTTGCTCAGGCTGGTCTTGAACTCCTGACCTTGAGCTATCCACCCGCCTCGGCCTCCCAGAGTGCTAGGATTACAGGCGTGAGCCACCGCGCCCGGCCAAGATTATTTCTTTTCCCTCACAATTTAAGTAATGTAAACATATATTTTTGATTCTATGTACTGACCCCTTCAACTAAATATTAGTACTAAACATCCATTAGATGCATAGCAACATGCTCAGAACTTGCCTAAAAGAGAGCCTTATACAGACCTCAAAGAGTTTCTGAAAAGCATAATGCCATGATTATATATTTAAAATTCAAAATATTATCTACTCTAAAATCTACAGATACAATAATCCTCCAAATTAAAAAAATTTGTCTAAAACCATGCATAGTGTATGTGCATGTTTTTTAGATACTACAGAGGGAGCTGCTGACACAGATAATACATTATATTGAATTCATATTGTACCTTGAGGTCCAATTAATCTTTAATATTTTTGTGTTTTAGGTAATAAGGTTTTTTTTTTTTTTATTTTTCAGAGAAAATGAGGAATAAGGAAAATGAGAAAATTTGGTTTTTTGCCCTGGCTACAATAAATTTATTTGTATTAAAAACACAGGACGCAGAAAACTTTCCATTCAGGATATTAAAACAATCAGCAGCAAAGGCAAAGCATATATATAACTAAGGTATTTCTTAAATTTTCCTTTAATAGCTGTCCTATAACACAACTTTTTAGTATCCTGTACTCCAAGCTAAATCATTCCTTCCTAAAAAAGTCTTTATAATCCTATGGCAGCTCTAGGCATGATTCCTATTTATTTACCTTAGTTATGTTAATCCTTTACGTTAAGAGGATTCAGTTTTTTTCCAAATGATACCACTATTGGAAAACATTTATCTTTTTTCTGTGCATGATTTCACTTATAGCTAAAAATTACAAGACAGAAAACATAAGAATATTAAGTTTGAAAGATTTTTCCATCTGTAGTCAGCTAATTACTGTGAGAATGACATGTCAATTTTTTGAAGCTAAAAAATTAAGTGATATGAGATAAAATAAAGTAAAATATTTATGTAAATGGTATACCAGAGGGTTTCATGAATATTTTATGACAAAAGCTCTTTATTTGAACATTTGTGAACAATTTTGGGGAAGGCAATTTCACAGAAACATTCTAACTAATGAAATGGGCTGAAATTAGCTACCAACAGCTACTAAACCACCTATGTCACTCATGGTGGGTTTTTTTTTGTTTTTGGAGACAGGGTCTTGGCTCTGTTGCCTGGGCTACAGTGCAGTGGTGCAATCGTAGCTCACTGCCACCTCAAACTCTTGGGCTAAAGTGATTCTTCTGCCTCGGTCTCCCAAGTAGATGGGACTCCAGGCATGCACCACCATGCCCAGCTACTTTTTCTATTTTTTTGTAGAGGCAAAGTCTTGCTTTGTTGCTCAGGCTGGTCTCCAACTTTTGGCCTCAAGCAATCCTCCCACCTTGTCCTCCCACCAGTGCTGGGATTATAGGTGTGAGACACTGTGCACAGCCCATTCATGGGTTTAAACCATAACTGTGCTAACTTTTCCTCTGTTCTGAAAGTATTTGAAATAATATAAATCATGGATCTCCCAGACTCAATTAAATTACAGTCAATAACAATAAGTGATTGAGAACTCCTATGTTACAGAAACACATACAAGGTTTTTAAAGGAATAACAAACCAAAGTACACAAAATAAATGCCTAATATAAATAATTTTTGCTTGAACTATAAGATAGAAAATGGATATGATGACTTAGCTAACTAAGTGTTCAACAAAGAGAACCTAAATATATTTGGCATTTTTAAAAATATACCCATATTCACCCTTATCTTACGTGAAAACACTCTTTCCCCACAGGTGGCCTATGTGCAGTAAAGGGTTAACTCAGCGGATCTGGGCTGTCCAAACTCTGCAGATTACAAAAGTCTTCAGGACTGGCCTCTGATTGGCTCCTGGGAAATAACCGTTGAACCACTGCAATGTCCACCTGATAACAGTGTGTTACTATAGCCGGCACTTTGGCTGTGCCAGATAGTTTATGCTAACAATATAATTTATGGTAAATACCTGTTTTTGTTTGTGTTGCCTTGGGCTATGGCATATTAGTTTGACCAATAGGGGTAAAAGGAAAAGAGGGCTGGATACTGAGTAATTAAGGTCAGTCACATGGGTACTCCATGCCTATGTGACTGATCCACAATAAAATCCTGAACATCAAGGCTCAGATGAGCTTCCCTGATTGGCAACACTTGCCCATGTTGTCGTACGTCATTGCTGGGATAATTAAGGGCTGCCCATGGGACTCCACTATAAAGGACAACTGGAACATCATGCTAATCACCATGAGTCATTTTCCTTTGTTGATCTTAATCTGTATCTTTTTGCTATAATAAACTGTAACCATGAGAATAACAGCTTTTCTGGGTCCTGTGAGTCCTTCTAGGGAAAAATTGAACCTGAGGGTGGTATTGTGAACCTCCAAGACAACTTCTAACACAGCAAAATTCATATTTAATAAAGAGAATTTCTTCTAATTTCAAGGTCTGGTTTCAGTAACTTCATTTCCAAAGTGGCAGAAATATTACACAGTACCACATACTGATAGGAATGCCTTCTAATATGTGGATTTCCTTCCCACCAACTAAAAGGATAAAGAGGGTGGTTCCTGGCCAGGTATAGGAAGAGGTACTTCTGTTAAAGGAAATAATTGTTGCCCAACTCCTACCAGCTCCCTCCTTTTCTTCAGTGAGGACCCAGATAATCTTCAGGAAGTCCATGAAATGAAATCATTAATGCCTCCTCCTTAGTTGCCACTACTGACCTACAGTTGAGGAGAAAAGAACTTTCTTTTTTCTTTTTTTTTGAGACAGAGTCTCACTCTGTTGCCCGGGCTAGAGTGCCATGGCATCAGCCTAGCTCACAGCAACCTCACACTTCCGGGCTCAAACAATCCTGCCTCAGCCTCCCAAGTAGCTGGGACTACAGGCATGCGCCACCATGCCCAGCTAATTTTTTTATATATATATATTTTTTAGTTGGCCAATTAATTTCTATTTTTAGTAGAGATGGGGTCTCGCTCTTGCTCAGGCTGGTTTCCAACTCCTGACCTTGAGAGATCCGCCTGCCTCGGCCTCCCAGAGTGCTAGGATTACAGGCGTGAGCCACAGCGCCTGGCTGAAAAGAACTTTCTTGATTCTTCTATCTTTGGGTTAAATTTGTACTTTTACAAAAAAAGAGTGTGTCAGAATCATCTGATCTGGCTTAAGGTCTCAGCTACACAAAGATACTCTTATCAGGCAGGAACTGGTCAAGGGACAGTCCTTACTTTAGAATATGCAGGGTTGGAGCACCCCAAGTCCACTGAAGTAATCCTTTACAGCAGAGGTCCCAAACCTTTTTGGCACCAGGGACCAGTTTCATGGAAGACAATTTTCCATAGACAGGGCGGGTGGGAAGAGGAATGGTTTTGGGATGATTCACGTGCATTACATTTATCTTGCAGTCAGACTTCTCTGCTAATGATAGTCTTTTATTTGCAGCTGCTCCCCAGTGCTAGCCTCACTGCCTCAGCTCTACCTTAGATCATCAGAGGTTAGATTCTTAAAAGGAGCAAGCAACCTAGATCCCTTGCATGCACAGTTTACAACAGGGTTCTCGCTCCTATGAGAATCTAACGCCACTGCTGTTCTGACAGGAGGTGGAGCTTATAGGTGATGCAGGTGATGGGGAGCAGCCACAAATACAGATGAAGCTTTGCTCACTCGCCTGACACTCACCTCCTGCTGCGCGGCCCGGTTCCTAACAGACCATGGACCAAGGTTGGGGACTGCAGCTTTACTGTACAAAAAGATTAATTCCATAAAGGATTTGTGGATTAAAATATCATCAAATATTATAACAGTCCCTTGGTATCCGAGAGGGATTGGTTCTAAGACCCCTGGCAGATATCAAAATCCACGAATGTTCCCTTATATAAAATGGCATAGTATTGGTATATTTTAAATTATCTCTAGATTATTTATAATACCTAATATAATATAAATGCTATATAAATAGTTGTTATACTGTATTGTTTTTTATTTTTATTATTTTTTCCAAGTATTTTTGACCCATGGATGCAGAACAGGCAGATTTGGAGGACCAACAGTACAGAATTCAATAGCTTTTGGTTTACCGGATCAAAGATCAAAACATCCCAGCACTGTCACTGTTGATCAGTGACAATTCTATCACCTTATATGGTTTCCCTAACCAGCTAACTCCCTAACTCCCTAACCAGCTTAGTTTTTTCTTTCTTTTTGGGAATCTCTTAATTGTTCCCAGTTTCTAAGGAAATCATCAAAGATAATTGTCTAGTATGGAATTATCTACCACCAAATGAGATTTTCATTTGTCTCACTGCTGAATCAGAAAAAGTATCTATTATATTGGTTTCCATTCTGAGTCACACACCTAAAGTGTTAACAAAAAGCCTAAAGTTTGAATAAACTGCACTATCATGAGCTCACCAAATTCAATGATTAAGGATTCCCTGTCTTTTACTTAAAGTTTTACCAAGTTAAATACAGAAAGGAAACTGGTGACACTTTGCCTAGGAATGTCAGATGGGCTAACCTATGTCTCAGTTTTTTTCATGCACAGTCCCAGAAGCTATTACCATGCATTATTTTATAGTTCATTATTATTCACAATACCTAAGATACTATTGTTAGACATAAGTAATAGAATGTTAAAGCCTCTGTCCTGAGATAATCATCTAAGTAGGGGTTGAAAGCAAAACTATATAGTCGGACTGCCTGGAATCAAATCTCAATTCCAACAGGTACTAGCTCTGTGACCTTGGTCAAGTTTCTTACCTTTTGTGCCTCAATTTCATCTTCTGTAAAATGGGAATAACCACAGTACTTTCCCCAGAGGGTTGTTATAGGGATTAAATAAACTCACATGTGTAGAGTTTAGAACTATGCCTGCCATCTGATAAAAAAACCACAACCACCACCACCATTATTCTAAGGGACATAAGGCATTTAACTTACATTTAATTTTCATCTTTCTCCAAGTATTATAAGAAAGAGCAGTATTATTCTCTTAACTGATAGGTAGCTGTTGTATAGTGGCAAGAACACTTTACTGGGTTCTACTACAACATGGCTACCTCACTGGTTTCATTGTAAAAGTGGGAATGGTAATAATCTATCTCATAAGGCTGTGTGGGGATTAAATAGGATATCTGTTCAGGTGTCCTGTTCTGTGGCAACATCACACAGGGTACGTTGATAATACTGAGCTCTGCCGGATACTTAGGATTTCAAAATTACCTGTTTCCAGTACTCAATCACATCTGTAAGGGTGAGATTTAATATACTTCAAGGCATGAACCCCAAAAGGTGCTAGAAGAACAAATTAATAAAAATTGTCCCCTTCTTTTCAGATTAGGATACATTTCTTCAAAATAGTCAATGTGTGGAGGCTGGAGTATGTCAAGGGCAGAGAGTACCTAAGGAAAGGAAAAAAAAGTTAAATTTAGAGAACTAAAAAGGAAACAAAATTTGACATAAATGCAAGTAAATACCATTAACTCCTTAATTATTTAAAGCTTAGTTACAGTTGTCCACCAAAATTAAATTTGTCAGTCAAGAAACATAGTCCTAAACATTAAGATGGGTTTGTAAATTTACAATCCAACAGACAACTCTACTTAAATCAAAATGAGAGAGGCAATTGGGTAATATAACATGCTTCCAAAATCCCTGCACAGAAGAGAATGTTGGAGAGAAATGCCCAATCTGTGTTGCTCTAAGAGCAGGAGCCATAGCATTCATTCCTTTATTCCTCTGTTCAACAAATATTTACTATTTGCATTCTAACTGGCAGGCACTGTGGTAAGAATTATACTGATGAACAAAATAGTATCATCCCTGCTCTTATGACAGATGATGGGAGATGCAAGCATTAAACAAATAGTTACACAGATATATAATTATAACATCTATTACTGTGAAGAAAAAATGTAAAGAAAGACAAGGAGAAAAAGCTGCCCTGAAGTAACACTACTCTTAAGATTTGAATGCTGAATGGGAGTTGGTCAATAATGGGTAACCAATGTAAAGACATTGAGGCAGATTCTAGGAACAGAGAAGCCAGTGCTTATGGAAAATAGTGGGTAGGAAGAAAATAGACTAATATTATGTAAGGTAGAAGAGGAAGGCAGGAAATATATCACACAAAATCTCTTTAAATCATTTTAAGCATTTTGGATTTTATTCCAAGTACAAGAAAAGAAGTCGCTAGGATGAGGAAAAAACACCTTAAAACTTTAAGACCTTTATAAAAGCAGCATACAACCAACGTAATTTCTGCCATCAAAACATAACAAATAGGCCTACTTCCCCTACCAGTTTTCTAGCTATTCTTTTAAGTCCCATCTATGATGTCACACCTAAGAATTCAAACCTATCTTGCTAAGCTAATGAGAAATACTAGACTCAAAGGACATTGAGTCTAGAAATACTAGACATAAACAAACTATTGAATAGGAGATAAATTGTGTGGTACATATTCAAATTTTATGATCTATGGCTTAGTTTTTTAAGAAAAAAATTTTTAATATAGAGATTTTCAAACATATAAAAAAGTGGGAGAATAGTATAAAGAATACCCATGTAATCAATACGTGGGTTTAGTTATCCACACACATAGACATTCTTGTTTCATCTCTACCCTTTATATCTCTATATAATTTTGAAGCATATATCAGACTTCTTTTAGCCATACATCAGTGTCTCTAATGGAAAAATCTTTAAAAGCTACAATGATCAAATTTTTAAAATGTTTTTAATATTGTCAAATACCCAATGCTCAAATTTTCAATTTTCTTATTTATAAAAAAATTCTGTTAGTCTAAATCAGGAGCTACATAAGATTTTCATATTACGATTGATTTATGTCTTTTACCTTTTAACCTAAAGATTTCTCCTCCATCTCTTTTTCTTTTCCTCTTGCAATTTACTTGGGGAAGAAACCTTGTTCATTTTAAAGGTTATTCTTTTGTCAGCCACATATTTCTCAATTTAAAATTTTAAGTAAAGGTTTATCTTATTACACCAAAATTTCCTGTGATGAAAAAGCCCACATTTACTTTAAAGACAGTTAGAGGTTTCTAAATAATGTAGATGTTTTTATAAGGAATATCTATCCTTCATTTTTGAATTAAAATATTTACACTTAGAATTTTAGTATAAACAGAAAACAAAAGATTTTCATTTCTTCAAAGAATAATTTTTATCATATGAAAGATAAATTTTTTCATTTCTGTATTTTTATAACCTATAATTAGCCAGCTATATTTTTAAACCTATATATTTATTTCTCATTATGTACTAGAATAATTTTTAACATGAATATTTGATGCTTGAGGAAGGCAGTTAGAAATCAGTGTTTTACTTGACATCTTTCGGACTCTACACTCTGTATCGAGCAATATACATCCTGTCTAAGGGGGAAACAGAATGCAATGTGTGACAGCGTCCATTAGACAAAACTATTTTATACTTCAAATCTATCTGCTATAATTAGAGGTTATCTAGAAGAAAGTGACAACCATACATTATTAAACCTTGATAGAAAAGAATGAGGCTTTTTGTAGAAAAGCCATACAAAACAAGGTTAGACATTTGTACTACAGCATTTAGCTGTGATTGTTAGCTTCGAAGGTGCAATGTTTTAAACTCTGCCTGGAATTTTTTAAATGCCTGTTGTTTTATCCTCTTCCTCTTTCTACTCCAAAATGTTTATCGAAGTATGGCATTCCACAGCGTTTCTAAGTGGCAAAAGCAGTACTTAAACCAGTAGAAATGATCCAGAAATCTCAGAAGTAATGCAAATGAGTAAATGAGAAAGAATGGCAGCAGAGTTTCAAACTCCAGATCTCATGCCTGACTCCCCCATTTAAATAGCTGGAGTTCCTCTATAAAACCCACTATTATTTGAGGGAATAAAGTATGGGAGATTAGCCTTAAGATGGAAATAGGAGGATGCCTGAAAAGACTTTGGCTTGTAAAGACTCAAAGTATCCCAAATTACCACCAACTCTTCAAAGGATTTCAAATACAAAAAACATAAGCAGACTTGTCTAATTAAAAAGTGAATTAAAGTTACATCTTTAAATGATAGTCATTACCAAACAATGTCTCAGCACATTTCATAAACCTTTTAGGAAACAGAAGCTCATTATGTTTGCTGCTTTTTAGGATTTTAGCCTCCATGATATTAGAAGATTCACTATAAACTGGTTATAAGCTCAGTATCAGTCAGCCCTTTATCAATAAGTGCTGTGAACAATCCCAATGCTGACTTATAAAGACAAGAAATTTATCTGTTCATTTACAGAATAAACATTTACTGAGTTTCTACTCTGCCAAGACTCAAAGACAGAATAAGACACTTAAAACGAACCCAATTAAATCCCATGTTTAGGAAAGGAGTTACCCCTTCCCCACTCTCTTACCCTCAACAGATCCTAAATGCTTTCAAGTAGGGACCATGTCATTACTATTATTTTTTATAGAGTTGTAACATAAAGTATACAAATCCTATGAGTATAATTTGACGAATTTTTACACACATACACACTCATATATATATATAAATCCATGTAAGCACCACGCAGATCAAGAAATTAAGCATTTTCAACACCTAGAAAGCTCCCTTACCCTGTTTTCAGTCAAAACTCATCCTGGCACTATTCTAATTCTGTCACCATAGATTCATTTTGCCTGTTCTTAACTTTACACAAATTGCATCATGAAATGTGGAGTCTTTTGTGTACGGATTATTTCATTTACTGTTATGCCAGCGAGTTTCATTCATGTTGTGTAGGTCAGTGGTTCACTCTTTTTATTGATGTGTAGTATGCCATCATATGATTGGACTATACCACAAAGAACTTCACCAGAGTACTATTGGCAGACACTTGTGTCTAATTTCTAGCTATTATATATAAAGTTGGTATGAGCATTCTTACATATGTCTTTTGATGGATATATATGCACTCATTTCTTGAGTATATGTATACCAAGGAGTAGAGCTGCTGAATTGTTGAGTAGGTATATATTTAGTTTTAGTAGAAGTTGTCAGTTTTCTTAAGTAGTTTTACAAATTTATGCTCTCACTAGTAATGGGTAAGAGTTTTAGTTGATCCATGTCAACAGTTGGTACTGGCAGTCTTCTTAATTTCAGCCATTCTGGTGGGTATATAGTGGTATCTCATTGTAGTTTTAATTTACATTTCTCTGATGACTAACAACTTTGAACACTTTTTCATATGTTATCCTCTTTCATAAAATGCTTAAGTCTTTTACTGATGGTCAAAACATTTTGATTTATAGAAGTTATTTATATGACTATGATATTTAGATATTGAATTTACACTCTAAAAAATATCAAGTAAAACACAAATTGTCTTTGTCAAACACTAAATATTTATTTTAAAAATTGTTCTAGCCCATAGTACACTCTAGACACAAGTATGTTGTTGGTTAAACATCTGAAGTTTACATTTTCATTCTCTTAACTTTTGATTGACATTAGTTCTTAATGTTAATGGTGTCCAATTTAACATCTTTTTTTATGGTAATGCTTTACTTGTCCAGTTAAGACATCTTTGCTTATCTCAGTCATGAAGATATTTGGCTATGTTTTCTTCTAGAAGTTTTATTACTTTACCTTTCACATTTAAGTCTATGATCCATTTTGAATTAATTTATGAGTATGGTTTGAAGTAGGGGCTAAGATTCACTTTTTTTTCCATATGGATATCTAATTGACTTAGAACTGTTTATTGAAATGACCACCCAGTCCCCCACTGAACTGCAGTGGCATCTCTCTTGTTAATCAGGTGAACATGTATATATGTGTATGCCAGCAGTTTACAGACTTTCTATTCTTTTCCATTAATCTATTTATCTGTCCTTGTTATGACTCAATACCTTGTGCTTGGTGTCTTCTGTTGTTCAATACCTAAGATTGAGTCTCAATACCTGATAGCAGTCTTAATACCTGGTAGTATGAATTTCTCACTTTATTCAATTTCTCCAAGATTGGCTGGGCTATTTTAGATCTCTTGCATTGCCACACATTTTACAATAAGTTTGTCAATTTCCACATACATATACTCTCAAAACCCTGCTGAGATTTTGATTAGGATTACACTGAATATATAGCTCAACTTGAGAAGAAAAGGCCTATCAACGACATTGAGTCTTCCAATGCATAAACAAGGGAGACAGCACTATTTTAAATTTGTCAATAATCTGCCTAGTACCATAAATTTTAGGCACACAGCAAACAAAACCAAATCCCCTTAAAAGTAACTCACCTCTATAGCATCCTTTGTTTTTTCACACTCCTTAGCAGCAGAACAACTAGCATGACTGTTAGTATTACTTAGCAGTTAGTATTACTAATGTCTGCAGCTGAATAGCATGTCTGCATTCAGAGAAGGGTCCTATCTATTTTTCCCATATTGGTATGATTCTCTAACCTACTTAAGAACTCAAAGAGGCCTTGTTTGAGTTAGGCCAGACTACACACACACACACACACACACACACACACACACACACACACACACACACGACTGATGCTTCTTTGCCTTATTCTACCCCTCCCTAGAGCACTCTAGAGCTAAGACTGGGGAAAAGTAACCCTGAGAGAGATCACTAGAGGGATCATCACTCCAGACCCTGGAATTTTTTTCTGTCACTTTCATTCACTTATTCAATTTTCAAATAGATTGCCTGCCTAATGTGTGCTTAGCACTGTGCCTAAAGAGAAGAAAATGCCCAACACTTGTATTACAGGGGCTTTTAGCAGGAATCAATGGACCCTTGAGGGGGCTCTAAAAGGGTTGTAGAGGACAAGTGAAAGCCTAAAATGACACAAAAATTCTGTGTATGTGCATTTTTTGAGAGGGTTCATAGCTTTCATCAGATTCTCAAAGGAGTACAAGATTAAAAAAAACTTAATTATCACTTTCCCTGCTGATCCTATGACAAACTATGCATGTGCGTGCACACATGCACAAGTGCATAGATGGGTATAGAGATTGTGCCAGATTTTACAATAGCTTTTGACTAGACATTAGTGATAGGCCTAAACAACACCAATCTTTAGAAAGTTAAACCCATTTCTGTTTCCCTAAATTACTACAGCAAGGTGAACTTATCCTTTAAGATGGTGAAGTAGCTCCTCAGATATGTGTAAAAATTCAGTCAGATGACCTGAAGTCAATGAATTTGATATAATGACTTTGAAGGTTCCTTTCAAAAGAAAATCCAAAGCCTCCCAGGGCTTTACAGCTATTCTTCAACACATAAAAAGTGATCCAAATTAAAACCCAACCTTTCTACAATGACCAGGTTCATCTTTCTAAATGCCATTTTTATCATGACATTCCTTTCTTCTTCAATCAAATCTTATTCTCAAAAGGCTCATCTTAAGGTTTTCCTTCTCTGTGTTTGATGCATCTTTGAGTTTCTAAGTCCACAACAACTTCTCATTTTTCCTTAATATTATGGTACTTGGCTGCCACCATTCATTTGAGAAGCTTTAAAAATTACAGCTACTTGGGCCTTAATCTTAGAGATTTCAATTTAGTAGGTCTGAGGTAAGACACATGAATCTGTGTTTTAAGGCTCCTCTTTCCAGGGAGCCTTTGAATACACAACTAGGTTTGGTTGTCCAGCTCTTTGCTACGCACACAACAAAGACTGTGCTGCATTAATGTTTAACCGTGCAGGCAATCTTCCTAAAGCACCTTTATCATAGTATTTATCATATTATGAAAATCATTTAAACTAATTAAAGGTAAAAACCCCAGAAGCTAATGTAGTTTAGGCATATAGGATGTGCATAATAAATGCTTACTGAATTAATGAATATGTGCCCTGGAGCCAAAGAGATTTACAGTCTAATCTCTGCCACCCTGACTTTGGGCAAGTTACTTAACCCTAAGCCTCTGGTTCCTCCTCCGTAAAGTAGGGTTAATAAGCCCTGACAAGATTTTTAAGGAATAAATGAATTAATATATGTAAAAAATCTAGCATACTTCCTGACACACAATAACATGTGTTAAACACAATCCTTCAAAAGGAACAGTACTTTAAGCTTTTTTTGAATCTGCAGTCCCCAACCCACGGCCCACCACACCTCCCACTGTCCACACCCCCCTCCTCAAGAAACTTAAGAAGGGGGGGCGCGCACAGCGGGCTACAGAGCAAGGGAAGCTTCATCCATATTCAAAGCCACTCCCATCGCTGGCATCACCGCCTGAGCTCTGCCCGTCTCCCTGCCCAATGGAAAAACTGTCTTCCATGAAACCAGTCCTGGTGCCAAAAAGGTTGGGGACCAATGCTTGACCTACCTAGCACTGCACTCCTTACACAGGACACAATAAATAATTGTTGCCTTAACTACATCAAATACCAGTTGCCTCTTATTTGGCAACTGGTATTTGATGTAGTTAAATCATTCCACACATACCAGGTATGCTGGCCCCAAGACGCATTTGGAGATAGATCTCAGAGCATAACAGAAATTCATTACATATAAAATAATGATGCCATGCCATCTTCATCTCCAACTATCTGCCTCACTTTTGAACACTCCCACAGACATCAGAGGCACTCTTCTTCTTTTAAAATTTTTTTATTTTCTAATTTTTTTAGAGACAGGGTTTCACTCTGTGACCCAGGCTGCAGTATAATGGTGCCATCACAGCTCACTATAACCTCCAACTCCTGGGTTCAAGCTATCTTCCTCCCTCAGCCTCCCAAGTAGCTGGGACTACAAGTGTGCACCACCACACCAGGCTAATTTTTAAAAAAGATTTTTTTGTAGAGAGATGGTGTTGGTCTCAAATTCCTAACCTCAAGCATTCCTCCAGCTTTGGCCTCCCAAAGTGCTGGGATTACAGGTGTGACCCACCAAACCCAGCCTATTCTTTTAATGATAGAGACCAGGAGTTTCAAACAGTGATGTTGGGCTGTGTGTGTTTTAATAGATTTATATGCATTTTCAAAATTTAATTTCTGTAACAATCATATACAGTTATTTCTGCTTTTACCATGCCCACTTTGCAAATGAGAAATTTAGAGTTTGGAGAAGGTCCAAGACACACCAGTAGAAAAGAGTAGAACCCAGTTCTGACTCTAAAGCCCAGCTCTTATAAACTACATTAGGATTGGTTGTGTAGTTTAATTGGTATGATTTTCAAGAATTCAGTTTCTTAGGGGATGGACACACTTGAAGCTCTGACTCAGGTGGGGCAAAGGCAATATATGTAACCTAAACATTTGTACCCCCATAAAATGCTGAAATAAAAAAAAAAAAGAATTCAGTTTCTTTTTTTTCTTACACTACTTACTCTGACACAGTGTTTGTAACTTAACTAGTTATTCCATAGGAATGAGCCATGAGCAAAGGTACCAACTAGATAACAGCAGGTTATTATATCACTCCTCCTTTATAAAAGAGGCCAAGACTGGTTGGAATATAATAAATCATTGAAATCTTTAGTAAGCAAATTTCTGATGCCACCTTTGAAATATTTCTTCACCATGGATACCTTTACTTGAGTCTCTGACAATGTACATAAGGTCTGTACTCTTTGATGCTGGAGTGGGTAGACTAAGGCAAATTCAAGAAATAAGTAAGCAAGCACTAGACATCATTCTAAATTACTTCTAAAATCTGAGGAACCAGTTATAATACAGCAACTCAAGTGGTATTTTGAAACTTAGCTAGTCAGTTCCAGTTGACTAAAAGACAGCAATTCTTTTTTTAAAAGTTTAAGGAAAAAAGATTTCAAGAGGGATAATGAATAAAATGAAAGTCAAATCAAGGAGCTTCAAGTGAACCACACTGTAAGTTTAATTTACCAAATACCTCAAGCTTTTGCAGATTTCTTCCTTAAAGTGAGACCCAAACTTTGGCCAAAGTTCTAAATATTTCTGTGCAAATAAGCACTCAGACTCATAAGAAATCATTATTTTTCTGATAAAGTTTTTATTACAGCAATTAAAATAGCATAGGTTCTACATAAAGAATTTAAGGCAGTTTTTTCACATGAAATTGAAAACAGATTCTAATACTAACAACCTCCAGGCAAATTTTACATGTATCAAATTTTTAATTCAAGATTAGTTGAGGAGAAGCTATCTCTAAAAGCACAATGACTCTATCCGTGAGTCTTCACATTTCTAAACACAGCCATAAATAAGCTAACCTATGTTACCTTAAGGGCTATACTGTTTTTGTAGGAGAAACTGTTTTCCACACCTCTAACAATCTCTGATTAAAAATATTAAAGGATAAAAGTAAAGCACTTAAAACCAGGAGACAATTATTCACACTCTAATCACTCACCAAATATTACACTCTATTTTTGTGTTGAATATTAGCATTATTCCTCAGCTAAATATCAACATTTGCTTTGCATCAATTAGTAGTTATCTGTCAATCAATAAATCTTAGAATTCACTTTAATTTGCTCATTGTTCAGTCACAAAAAGGGCTTAATACGTGTCAGGTTTCCAAGCCACTTATTAAAATTCTTGGCTGTGGTTTCTTACTAATCTATTTTCTCTACAGATACATACTCCTTTTCTATGGGCTTTAAACTTATTTAATAAACTTATTTAATAGCTTATTTAATAGTCTTAGAAGTTAAAAAGACATTCAAACTGACAAACCCAGAGTGCAACACCACAATTTAGAAGCCCATCTGAAACTCAATAGGTTCAATGTTTTCTAATTTGGAGGTTAGGCCTTGTGCAAGCCATACAATTCATAATGTAATTTTCAAACATTCAAATAAACTGTTGATAAAATGGACACTCCAGGTGATTCTAATATGCTGCCAAGATTGAAAACCACTGATCTTGATAGTGAAAATTTAAGAAAGTCATAAAGACATAAAGAGTATAAATAAAAGGAAAAGCAAAGTACTGAAAGAATACAGCTTAGAAAACTTGTGTGTGTGTGCATGTCCCTTTCAATAAGAATGTGTGAACTGAAAGCCTATCAGTAGGTATTCCATAACTTTGCTGGTGTGCTTACTGCTTTTCACAGAGTTTGGCATAAAACTGTAGCCAATTTCCAAATTTTACTTGCACATACCCTTTTAAACTCTCATTTGCTCTTCACCAATTCAGTGAAATAGGTTTAGGAAATAGTTTCCCCCAAAACACCAATTTCACTTACATTATCATGTTTAAAAAAACACAACATCTTCAATTCTCGGAAGACCCTTTTGCAAGAGACCAGATTCTGGAAGACGTTGGGCATCTTTTTGAGTGCTACTCTCTTTCCATCTCTTGGATCTGTTACTGACCTGAAGAATTTGGGGGGAGAGGAAAAAAAGACAAATCAATTCGAAACCTTGTTCTCCAATGTTTCAGATCATGACAAATATCTTTATCTTAAAGCACTCAATATTAAATACACTTAATAATGCTTAAGGTATCAGTGGGAAACATAAAAGAATACACACCTACAAATAAAGAGAATGTTTAGCCACTCAACTCATTTACCATGCTTTACAAAAAAAAAAAAAAAAATCCTGGTCTAAATTTCTATAAACATCCTTTCTAAGAGGTTATTTGATACCTCTGAGATAGGAGGGGTATTACTAGTAAAGCCATTTTAAAGATGGGGGGGGGACCCAAACAAACAGAAACGGTACAGAACACTGACATGATCAAGGTCACATTAGTCTTATGCTTTATTTTCAGAACCATATTCAAAATGGAAGGGATGTTCAAACACAATTTAAATATCTTGGTTTCTTATTAATATATATATGAACATCTTCAGTAGTATGGACTTCCATATCAACAGTAGCTGAACCATGTCCCCTCCTCAGAAATCTGAGTGTCAGCCTAGGGATCCCTTTAGTTCCTAAGTAATTCCTTTTGTTTTTCAGCTCTTAGTGCAATAGTTGCTCCTGTAGTTACCAACTCTTTAATACCTCAGTGTCACTTTTTTTGCTCTTTTGCCCTTCTAACATCTGTACAACCAATTTCCTGTATTACATTTCCCCATGTTTGAAATACTAGTGTGGTTTCCATTTTTCTGACTGGACCCAGTTGATACATATTAAACCAAATAGTTAAAAGAAACAAATCAATAAATTGGGTAAATATGGTCATATTTCCATGAATTAACTTAGAGGGTTTTTTTCCTCTTACCCATTATACTAAGACTAGGTTTTTTATTCCTGTAGAATTTGTTCTTATCAGATTTATTTAGCTAGATTTCTGCTTAACATTCTCAACCCAGCATTACTGTTCAGTTCCTGTTCTATTCATCTAATGCGCTGGATAACGCTCCTAAATCTTTGTCATTTTAAAATTTGATCCATGTGTCATCAATGCCTTTATCCAAGTTATTTTTTTTTTAATTATTTTTTTTTTTTGAGACAGAGTCTTGCTCTGTTGCTCAGGCTAGAGTGCCGCGGTGTCAACCTAGCTCACAGCAACCTCAAACTCCTGGGCCCAAGTGATCCTCCTGCCTCAGCCTTCCAAGTAGCTGGGACTACAGGCATGTGCCACCATGCCTGGCTAATTTTTTTTTCTGTATATTTTTAGTTGTCCAGCTAATTTCTTTCTATTTTTAGTAGAGACGGGGTCTCAGTCTTGCTCAGGCTGGTCTCAAAGTCCTGAGCTCAAACGATCCACTCACCTCAGCCTCCCAGAGTGCTAGGATTACGGGCGTGAGCCACTGCGCCTGGCCTATCCAAATTATTAATTAAAGTTTAGAACAGGACTGAGAATAGGTAACACACTTGTTAGAAAAACAGCACTAAGAAACCATCTATGAGACTGACATCCAATCATTAATCTTGGGTATGGCTGTTCAATTAATTACTCATTCAGTTAAGTACAATGACTCAATTTCTTTATCTTGTCCACAAGGAAATCAGACACCCATCAAAATGCCTTCCCCAAAATAAAGCATTCCTGTTAGCTACCTACCTAAAAATCATACCAAACTTCTTTATGAATTCATCTTAGTGATCACTACAATTTCTTAAATGCTCATGAAACTCTAGTATTTTTCTAATATTTTTCTATATTCTAGTATTTTTAAACAATATGAGGCCTCCACTTTCTTCCACTGATTTGAAAATTTGGCAAACCAATGAAGTATTTACCAGTTTTGAGTTTTCGATAGCTTGATATGTAACTCAGGCCAGGAAACCAAACATTTGTGACTGTTGGTTAGAAATACCAACCCAAACCTGTAACACTGCTTAAAATCCACCTAAACTAGAAAAGGAAAATATGGGGGAAACTGAGTATAATATTATATTTGGACTCTTAATGCTCCAAATGGTGCAATTGGTTAGCATGCAGTACTTATACAGACTCTTAAAGTACCTTTTTCTTTGTTTAAACACTCCACTTCTGTATCTAGTTAACTAGAAGAGAAAAATGTCAATGACATAAAAAGGAAAGAAAATTTGGATCACATATTGTATTCAACTGTCATGTCTCTTTAGTCTTCCTTAATCAAGAACAGTTATTCAACATGTCTTTCACGACACTGCCATTTTTTTGTTTGTTTGTTTTTGAGACAGAGTCTTGCTCTATTGCCTGCGTTACAGTGCCGTGGTGTCAGCCTAGCTCACAACAACCTCAAACTCCTGGGTTTAAGCAATCCTTCTGCCTCAGCCTCCTGAGTAGCTGGGACTACAGGCATGCAACACCATGCCCAGCTAATTTTTTCTATATATTTTTAGTTGTGCAACTAATTTCTATTTTTAGTAGAGACGGGGTCTCGCTCTTGCTCAGGCTGGTTTCAAACTCCTGACCTTGAGCAATCCTCCTGCCTCGGCCTCCCAGAGTGCTAGGATTACAGGTGTGAGCCATCAAGCCTGGCCAACACTGCCATTTTTGAGTATAGGCTATTTACTTTATAGACTGTCCCTCAATTTGGGTTTGTCTGGTGTTTTCCCATAATTTGATTCCGGTTATGCATTCTTGCCAGGAATAACCCAGAAGTAATGTCTTCTCAGGGCATCATATCATAATGCACATGACATCAGTATGTTCCATCATTACTCATGATAACTTGAGTCATTTGGATGAGGTATCTGCCAGGTTTTTTCTTTATAAAGTTACTATTTTTTACTCTTTATAACTGTGTAAATATCCTATTCCTCACCAAACTCTGACCCATTACCTTTAATATCCATTGCTGATTTTTGCCTGAATCAATTATTATGATAGTTGCCAAATGGCACTTTAATAATTTTAATATCTTTAACAACCTAGCATAATAAATATTAATTTCTAAAAACGAGTAAATTGATTTAATGCAATCAATTTAAGGCCCTTTCCAAAGGCCTCATACATTACCTCTTCCCAACTTCTGAGTACTACTGGTCACTCTATTATGGTGAGGAAAGTTACTCTAAGATAAACCTACTCCTGAAAATACTTGACACTGGCTCAAGGTTAGTACTATGCCTTGTAATGTTTTAAGGTAAATTCACAAAGCAGCATTTTGTTTTATTATTCATGCAAAAGCCAGTCATGTCTGTGGCTGGTAACAATGTAACTCTAATGAATGTGAATGGTAGTGCAGCAATTTCACGCCATGTTGAGTTTGTTCTCTCTTAACTTGAGGTAGCAGATGCTTTAGTTCAGCACAAATAGTACCACAAAACACAGATAAGTGTGGAAGCATGTTATACAGGAATTCTTTTATTTTCTTTGTTACTCTAAGGCTTGCTGTGCTTAGTTTCTCTGCTGCGGCAATACCCTGGTTATTCCAACGGCACTTGCTAATGAAGCTCCAGCTGTAGAGATAATGAACATTTAGGACAACTTTCCTCATTTCACAAAAAAGAAGCCATCCTTAGACTTACAATTCACTTACAGGGCAGTTACTTTCTCTGCTAACACTGGATGCCCTAAAGAAAACAGTGTTAGCTGTTGTTTTGGCTGATTACCATCTTAAGCATTCAAGTTATACTTATAGGAGTTTACTTCTTAAGTTTTAAATTAATATTTGATTCTTCAAACAATATGTTAAAAATAAAGTTTTAAGGGTTGTGAGAAAGAATTCTCTCTTACATCTGTCCAAAGTGCATCAGTCAATCCTTCTTTACACCTAGAACACAGATTCAACTGTTTTTCAAAAAGCCAGGAGAATCTACAAGCCATTTTTCAGTGAGGTATACATAAGAGTTGGTCAAAAGAGCACAACAAAACAGGAAGCATTTCAAATCTGTTGTGGTCATTTTGTTGTAGAGTTTTCTTAATCCCAGAAAACTGTGAAAACTGCCACAAATCTGCTTAAATTACTGACAAGCAGAAAATGTGGAATGAAACAAAAGTGAAAATTATTGGGGATACTTCCCCAGGCACTAAAATGTCACTGAAAACATCTACTAGTCAGGAAGGATCTCTAGGAAATTACATGTTCCTCATTCATTTTTATGTGAAGAATCTTTCCCCACGCATCTTTTTTTTAAAGTAGTTTTAAAGTTCATGTTTCTGATACGGGTTTTTAGCTATTCAAAGTAAATAAATAATTTATAATAAGAATGCTTCAATTTAGATTAAGAAAATCAGGTTTTTCTAATTCTATTCATGTACAGCTGTAATCAGTAATCCTCTATTTTCTGCTATACATACTACAATTACTATGTGAACTATACCAATACAATATGCATCTCAGTAATAGAACCTCCTAGACTCTAAATATTTAGATTACTGCCTAATGTTCATTTTGAAATTCATTTCCTTAGAAGCTATTTTTACTTGTATATAGATTGCCTGCTTGAGAAAACAAAAGCAAACTATGAGGCAAATTTTTTGACAACAAATAAGTCTAGGAAATGTATCCTATTTGTACCTTAGTCCTTGTTATATGTTCAAGGACACACAAGAAATTTATGGAATAAATTAAGGAATGAGGAATTTATTTTTGTCTCACCAGTCTTTCTAACCAGAATAGGCTATAGGTTGTGTGCACTCTGCCATATTTACAGACTTGCACACTATTTAGAAGAAACCCTTCTAGACCTCCCTGCCCCCACCCAAAACCACACAAATAAAAAAGGACTCTCATCTTCCATATCGAGATAATTTGTTCCATCAGCTGAATTTCTTCTGATTTTTTTTTGTGTTTATCCAAGTCCGGTACTTGTTGAGCTGGCTGTATGCATTAGAAAAAGACTATTTTCTCCTTTTTTTCACGATGCATAAAATGATTCCCAAATTTGCTAATTAATATTGTAAGGAAAAAAGGCCTTAAACAATAGCTAAACCAAAGCAGTGAAATAGTTCTTTTTTTCATGTTCTTTTAACAATATTCATCGTAAGACACAAAACACCTACATTTAACTGAAAGCGTTAAATATGAACTTAAACGTCCTCTAACTCTGTGTTTAAATAAGTGTAAACAGCAACAATCTCAGCAGATGAGACAGCACTGGGCCATTTTGATCTGTAGTGAGACACCTAACTGTGCTAATAAGGGAGGAGGGGGATAGGGAACGGGCAAGCCATCCAATATCAGGCTGTCGTGTTTATTTTCAAATACTTATTACTAGTAAGTAAGCTCTAACTAACTTTTAAGACCCCTTCAGTTTCCCACCATAAGTTCCCTGCATAAGTTAATATGTAGCGGAAAATCATTTTATGCTAATTCCTGTGGTCTTTGGAATATTTAATTGTTCTTTAGACAATGAATTAATTAGTTCCATCCATACTGCAAATGCTGGAGAGATAAACTCTTCCTCCTTAGTCACTGTCAAATATCTCTGTGAGGAGGCAGGGCATGGTGGCTCAAGCCTGTAATCCTAGCACTCTGGGAGGCCGAGGCAGTAGGATCGCTCAAGGTCAGGAGTCCAAAACCAGCCTGAGCAAGAGCAAGACCCTGCCTCTATTAAAAATAGAAAGAAATTAATTGGACAACTAAAAATATATAGAAAATATTAGCCAGGCATGGTGGCGCATGCCTGTAGTCCCACCTACTCAGGAGGCTGAGGCAGGAGGATGGCCTGAGCCCAGGAGTTTGAGGTTGCTATGAGCTAGGCTGACACCACGGTACTCTAGCCTGGGCAATAGAGTGAGACTCTGTCTCGAAGAAAAAAAAATATCTTTGTGAGAAGTCCGACCTGCCTTCAGGAAAGCTGCCACACTGTCTTTTCAATGGGGATTTTCTCATGTTAGAGACTGAACATGATACAGCCCAGTCTGCCAAGCCTAGGAAGTTTTCATGGCTCACTAGACACAGTCCTCTCTTAGAAACAGACCTATGAATATTGCATGGGGAGGAAAACCAGTTGAAGGAATGAAGGAAAGGCTTCCGTGCAAAGCCACAAAAGAAAATAATGCACAACTACATTTCCTTGAATTTTAACAACTTTGGGGAAGAAGAGGTCACAAAGGGCAAGTAAAACTAAAACTATGCCACACAAAAATGCACTTGCTTTTATTCTGGCTGATGACTTCCCAAAAGACTTATGGTCAGTAATAGAAACACTGAGGAATACAAACATTTTTTTTAAATTTAACAAATGGCAATGTTTTTTGCACATTAGATTTATAAAGATAGAAGACACCTCATGAAAGAAAAAGACAATTTTATTCACATGGTAGGTTTACAACAGTGTGGCTTTGCAAAAATCAGAAATCTTAATGAATTTAGAAAGAAAGTTCACATCAGACAAAAAAAGTTCTGAATTGTCATAGAGCATATTTATTATTTAATATTTCAATGGCTAAGTTAATATTTAATAATTACTTAATATAAAATGTAAGCCCCAATATGTTGGTAATTAAAAGCAAACTGAACACACCAATAATAAAAAGACACTGTTGAAATAAAAGGGGAAACTTGAATATGGCTTAAATTGTGGTGAAAAATAAAGTGTTCTTTTCTAGAGATGCATACCTAAGTATAAATAGGTGAAATGACAGGAAATCTAGGCTCTGGTATTTTTTTAGCGCTGATTATGCAAAGCAATAGGATTTGTTTTAAAATACTTCCACATCAAAAATAAAAAAGGATTGTTGAAACAAATGAAGCAAATCTTGATAAATATTAAATTTGTGTGGTAGGTATAGTAGGGTCTAATTATACGAAAGAAAATAATGTATGTTTGAAAATTATCAAAATAACTGAAATGAAATTTATAAAAATTCTATTTACAATACTATAAAATACAATAATGTAAAAAATATCCCATATCTGAGATTAAAGCTAACAGACACTATGCAAGACTTTGACAGAAAATGACTAAAAGACAACATTGAGTGAAATTAAAGAATAAATGGAGAGATACATCATACTCATGGATTGGAAGACTCAGTATTGTAAACATTTCAATTCTTCCCAAATTGATTTATAGATTGAGCAAATTCCAATCCAAACCTCAAGAAGTTTTCTTTTTGTGAAACAAAATGAATTCATTCTAAAGTTTTTATAGAAATACAAATGTGCTAAGGACAGCTAAAACACTCTTCAAGAAGAACAAGGTAATTAAAAAAAATTGTTCTACCAGATATAAAGAATTATTATAAAGCTACAGTAATTTACATAGTGTAATTGTGGTATAGACCATAGACCAATGAAATGAAATATGACCTAGAAATAGATTCTGGCATATATGGACACTTGGTTTATCAAAAAGGTGGCTCTGCAGAGCAGTGGAGACAGAATGTATACAGAACTCTTCTATAAGTCAATTTCTTAAAAGTCTGACAACAGCAAATGTTTTGTTAAGATGTGGTGCAATGGCAATTCTTATTAGACTGCTGGTAGGACTGTAAATTGGTACAATAACTTTGGAAAACAAATTGGCATTATCTACTAAATCAAAAATATATATACACTATGACTCAGCAATTTGACTCCTAGGTTTATATCCAAAAGCAGTGCACATCTATTCATTAAAACACATACAAACATGTTCATAGCAGCAATATTTGGAATATCCTTAAAACTGGAAATAATCCAATTATCCACAAACAGTAAAATGTTCAATATATTATATACAAACATATGATACATACACTATAGTATATTCATACAATGGAATACTCTACAGCAATTACAATAAACTACTGCCATATACAACAGAGATGAATCTTACAAACATAATTTTGTACAAAAAACCCCAGTCACAATGAATATATACTGCGAGGTATCATTTCTATAATATTAAAAATACAGGTAAAGATAAACTCTAATATTTAGGGATATACACTTAGGAGACAGAAATTATTAAGAAAGTAAGTGGTGGCCAGGCGCCGTGGCGCATGCCTGTAATCTTAGTACTCTGGGAGGCCAAGGTGAGAGGATCACTTGAACTCAGGAGTTTGGGACCAGCCTGAGCAAGAGCAAGACCTAATCTCTACTAAAAATAGAAAAAATTAGCTGGGCGTGGTGGTATTTGCCTGTGTCTCAGCTACTTGGGAGGCTGAGGCAGGAGGATCGCTTGAGCCCAGGAGTTTCAGGTTGCAGTGAGCTATGACAAGGCCACTGCACTCTAGCCAGGGTGACAGAGCAAGACTTTGTTGCAAATAAAAAAAAAAAAAAGAAGTGCTTAGCATAAAAATTAGGATAGTCGTTATCTTTAGGAGGAGAGGGTAATGGTGGGAGAGATCATAGGGGACTTCTGGGTGCTGATGTCCTATTTTTCACTAGAATGGTGGTTACAGAGGTGTGCACTTTGTGATAAATCACTGAGCCATATGTCTTATTTTGTGTTAATTGTCTTATTAAATAACCAAAAAGGGTTTTTAAAAAGGCATACTGCCCAGCTTAATTTTCTAGCATAAAAAAGCATTTTAGCTTGAAATCTGGATAATGAGTAATTTTTAAAGAAAATGATTCTTTCCATTATTTTTCACATAGATATACATCTATATCAGGCCAATGGATTTTGTCACTTTTTCCCCTGTGCCACAGGTTCATTCTATAGAGAGGCGTATACTAAAATATCTTTTTTATGTTTTGGTGAATTCCAAAGGAATTTGCTTGCTTAAAAAAATAAACATTTTCTTCATCATTACACAAAAATACCCTATTAAGAAGCATACCACAGGAAAGTGCTGTCAGCAAATTTAGAACTATAGTCCCACCCCTAATCTAATCACAATCTCCTAACTTCTTCCATTGTGAAGCAAAATGCTGAAGCAGCTACAATATATAGATGTGCTTCAGGTTTTTAATTAGTTAGGCTGTTAAAAATAACCAAAACCAAAAATATTGCAAAATCAAAACAGGAGGCAGGACTTCCAGCTGTGGCAAACTGAAGAGGTCAGCAAATCCTTTCCCCACAAAACAACTATAAAACTAGACAAAGGTGTCAAAAACAAACATTTCAGCACTCCAGAAACTGGCCAAAGTCAAATGACAAATTTAAAAGTGTTTATTTATGAAAAACTGCTGAAATTTGAGTAAGAAAAGTGTGAGTTAGTGGCATTACTGCTTGGGACTGCTCCTTACCAGCTCTCCTATGCCCCACCCAAGCACCAATCCATGCAATAGGTTTTCCCAGGCAGGGCGGGCCACTAAAACCAGCAGCTTCACTGTCTGAGGCAGTTTACATGATTTGAAGGGCAGGGCAAAAAACCCACACCCATAGCTATGAGGGTAAAAGCATCAAACTCAATTGGAAAAGAACAAAGAAAGGGTACAGCTCTGCTAGCCAGAGGCTGCTTGGCCCAGATGGGAAGCAGAGCAGGCCAACAGAAATCCAAAAATTTAACAAGAAAATTCTGGAAATGAGAGAGCCATAGAGGGACTAGACCAATTCTCCACATATCCCTGGCTGACTGGTGGTTGAATACATGCCCAGAGACCAAGCTCTCCCTATATCCCTGGCTGCATGGGAGGCTTACTACATATGAGAACTGAGAGGGCTTAAAAGCTGGGGCTTCCCTGAAAACTGGATGTGCTCCCCAAAATACACACACACACACACACACACACACACACACACCAGCAAAAGATGGAAGCCTTACTGGCTTAAGATGTTTGAGCACAACCATAACCTTTAACCAATGCCTGGATAACTACTAAGCTATGCAGACACAAGGGGGGCCCCAAGAAGGCCAGGCTAAAAATGAGAATAACGATTTAAAAACCTAGGCAGAGATCTGAGTGGCTGTACCCCATACAAGAGAGTCTATACATTAAGTCTAGACAAATTACTTAAAAGCAAATATACATAATAACAATAATGACAACCCTCAAGGTAAGCGGGAAATAAGATCTAGAATTGTTACAATATATTATCTAATATGTCCAGTTTTTAGCAAAAAACATTCCAAGACATGTAAAGAAACAGGAAAATGTGACTCATACTCAGGGGAAAAAGCAGCAAATGGAAACTGTTTCTGAGCGGGCCCAGATGTTACATTTAAAAAAAAAGACTTCAAAACCTGCTATTATAAATATGTTCAAAGAATTAAAGGACACCATGTTTAAGAAATTAAAGAAAAAGATGGCAATAATGACTTAACAAATAGGGAATATCGATATAGAAATAGAAGTTACCAAAAAAACAGAACCAAATCAAATTCTAGATTTGAAAAATAAAATATTAGAAATGAAATATTCACTAAATTGATCCAATAGCAGATTTGAAAAAGCAGAAGAATCAGTAAACTTGAAGATAGATTAATAGAAATTATATTAATGTAGTCTCAAGAACAGAAAAAAGTTTGAAAAAATAAACAGAGCCTCAGAGACCTATGCAATAACACTGAGTGTACCAACATGCATATAATGGGAGTATCAGGAAGAAAGGAGCAGAAAATATTTGAAGAAATAATAGCTGAAATTCTTTCCAAATTTGATGAAAAATAATCTACAGACCCCACAAGCTCAAAAAAGTCCAAGTAAGACAGACACAAAGAGATCTACACCTAGACACTTCACAGTCAAAAATACATCAAAGTCAGTAACAAACTCCTGAAATAACAAGAGAAAAATAATAACAATAAATGACTCTCTTATCAGAAATAATGGAGGTCAGAAGGCAGTGGAATGCCATATTTCAGTGGGGAAGGCAAAAATTCTACAAACTGAAAATATTCCAATATATATATACTAGCAGCAAATAATCTGAAGATGAAATTAAGAAAACAATTCCATTCACAACAAAATCAAAAAGAATAAAATACTTAGGGAATAAATTTAACAAAAGTAGTATAAAACACATTACTGAGATAAATTAGAGAAGATTTAAATAAAGAGAAAACATTTCATATTCATGGATTAGAAAACTCAATGTTGTTAAAATGGTAATTCTCCCCACAGTGACTCATAGATTCAATGCAATCCCAATCAAAATTAGAACCCTCATACATTACTGGTGAGAATGTAAAATAGGATATCTACGTTAGAAAACAGTTGGGCTAAGTCTTAAAAAGTTAAACATAAACTTACCATGACCCAGTAACTCCACTCTTAGGTGTCTACACAAGGAAAATGAAAACATGTCCAAAGACTTACATGTGAATATCCACAGCAGCATTATTTGTAATAGCCAGAAACTGGAATGAGTTAAATCAACTAGTGAATGCAAACAAACTGTGACACATCTATACAACAAACGACTACCTACAAACACATGGATAAACCTTAAAAATATGCTACGTGAAAGAAGCCAGATACAAAAGGCCATATAATTTATGATACCACTTATAATGAAATTTCTGGAAAAAAAACTAGACAAAGCATTGCAGTGATTATCTGGTGTTGGGAGTGGAAACTACTAATGTGCAAGTTTTGGGGGTGATGAAAATATTCTAAAATTGCATTATAGTGATGGCTGCATAACTATACAGTTACTAAAAATCACTGAATTACTTACGATGAGCAAATTTTATGGTATGTAAATTATGCCTCAGTAAAGCTATTAGAACAAAAACAAATCATCACCACAGAATATCAACTGTTCATAGTATTCTAGGCCATTCTGATTTTATTCTGCAGTTTCCGCCCTTCTCATTTGATAAACTTGTTCCATTTATCCAAATAGGTCACATATTAATCACTAACTTAAATACAGAGAAATTTTCATTCTTTCTCTCCTTTTATTTTCATATCAGTGTTTTATTTAATTCACTTGGAAATTCTTATAATATATGGAATGAAGTATTAGTTTATAACAACATATACTATGGATCAATTTTTGGAATTGCTATTTTGTTCTTAGGTTTGCTAGTTTAGTTTTCAACCAATACTTACCCAATAATAACTGATAACCAATAATTATCACTTTATATGTCTTCCACCTGTACAACTTTTTCATATATACTTTATGGCCATTTTATCAAAGTCTTTAAGGCTGCTGCTACTAAATTTAGCACATCAGAACTTATAGAAAAAGGTGGGTTTTAGAAAAAGAAACACAAAAACCATAATCTCTTTTTTACTTCATTAAGCTTATAGCAGGGCCTAATAATTTGTATTTTTAAAAACTCCCAGATGACTCTGAATTTTAACCAGATTCAACAACCATCCCTTTAAACTCAATGCTTCTCTAATTTCTAGGAATCACCTGGAAATCTTTAAAAAAATCTATAAATGGGCCGGGCACTGTGGCTCATGCCTGTAATCCTAGAACTCTGGGAGGCTGAGGCGGGAGGATTACTCAAGGTCAGGAGTTCGAAACCAGCCTGAGCAAGAGCGAGAACCCCATCTCCACTAAAAATAGACAGAAATTAACTGGCCAACTAAAAATATATGTAGAAAAAATTAGCCAGGCATGGTGGCACATGCCTGTAGTCCTAGCTACTCAGAAGGCTGAGGCAGAAGGATTGCTTGAGCCCAGGAGTTTGAGGTTGCTGTGAGCTAGGCTGACACCACGGCACTCACTCTAGCCCAGGCAACAGAGCGAGACTCTGTCAAAAAAAAAAAAAATCTATAAATGTAGACTGGTTCCCTCATCAGGGATGAGGAATGGAGATTTTACATTTAATAACAAGCTCTCAGGTAATGCTGCTGCTGCTGCTGCTACTCATAGTGGTGTCAAGGCTTTAAGATATTATGTTGGTAATCTTGGTTAAATATTAAATCTAGTAATTAATAAAGTAAGCATGGAATTTTAATACACTTAGCCTTCCCATTAGCCAGTACCACTTTCCATTTATTCAAACTTCTTTTATACTTGCTATTAAAGTTTTATTGTTCACATACAAATGTGTGCCATTCTAAAGAGGTGTACATTTGTTGCTATATTATCTATTGTTAAAATATAGTAACATACTTTACTTTCTTTAACTTAAAATTTGCAACTTTTCTAAATTCAATTATTATGCTGTTGAATTCTTTATTAATAGATTTTCTAGATATATAACAATCATTTGCATTGTGGCAGTTTAATATTGTTCTTGCATATATCTGAACCTCATTTTTAAAAAATGTTTATATGATGGCTGACATTTGATAACAAATAGCATTATTTCATTTATTTTTTAATAGAAGATTCCTTTACTTTTTCATTTAACTAATGTTGACTTTTAGTTACAAATATATAGAGAAACCCTTTATTATTTCCTTTATGCTTTTTAGGGTTGTCAGGAAAGGGTATTGGTTTTTCTAAGATATTTTTAGGATATTTTCAAATATTTGAGGACACCATGATTTTCATGAACTTTCTTTTTTAACCTACTAGATTATAAACCCCTGAGCACAAAGAGTATTACATATCTTTGTATCCTCCCAGTTCTTAGAACAGCATCCCATCCCAGGGTCAATGAACATTGGTTTAACTGATTTTACTATTTCTCCTGGTAATGGCATGCATTATGTTAATAGTTTGATTTACACTGAATCAATCTTGAATTTCTATATTAAATCCCACTTGGTCATGGTGAATACTGTTTTTAAATGCTGAATATCTTTTAATATGTGTCCTATTTGCATTGTCCTTAGAGTTTTTTCATTTCAATCTATGTTCATCAACAAGATTGGCTTCAATTTTATGTTCTGGCCTTACCAAGCACTATATCTGTCCACCTCACAAAATAAACCGAGTAGCCTTCAATTTACTTCAGTGTTTAGTAGCTATTTCTATGATATAGGTACTACATATTTAAAAATATTCACCAGTGATTCCACCAAATTTTCTTGTGTTTCCTACTGCAACTAGTTTATTCAAAATATCTCGTGTAGGGTTTTTAAATTGTTATATTCTAGATTCTAAATTTTTATTAAGAAATTATCCATTTCAGTAGTTTTCATCTTAATTTTATCTACCTTACTCTGTTCTTTTCTTAGGTCCTTTTGAGATTAACTAGTCCATTACATATACTCTGTTTTTTTCTTTTTTTCTTTTTTTGGAGACAGAGTCTCACTTTGTTGCCGAGGCTAGAGTGCTGTGGCATCAGCCTAGGTCACAGCAACTTCAAACTCTTGGGCTCAAGCAATCCTTCCGCCTCAGCCTCCCGAGTAGCTGGGACTACAGGCATGCGCCACCATGCTTGGCTAATTTTTTTTTTCTGGCTAATTATATATATATATGCATATATATATATATTTAATAGTCTAGCTAATTTCTTTCTATTTTTTCAGTAGAGACGGAGTCTCGCTCTTGCTCAGGCTGGTCTCAAACTCCTGAGCTCAAACGATCCACCCGCCTCCACCCGCCTCGGCCTCCCAGAGTGCTAGGATTACAGGCGTGAGACACCACGCCTGGCCTACTCTGTTTTTAACTTGTTGAAATAGGCATGTAGAGTTGAATAAAATTATAAGTTCAGCTTTGCCAGCCTCATGAGCTGGACAATTGGTGATGGGGGTTTTCTTGTCTTTTGAAAACCTGCTATGCTTTGTTACTCATTTCTAATTTTATTCCACCACAATCTGAGGATGCTGTATGTAAAATTTATGTTGAAAGTATTTACTAAGAAATTGTGTATACTCAAATATGTGCACTTAAAACAAAGTGCATATACCTATCACTTACATTTCCTTTTCTCAAAAATGTATATTACTGAGGGGTAATTGATTTTTAGTTTATTTGAATGGAAATTCTCATAATGAGATAATCTCCTACCCTAGTGTTCTGGTATATAGCTCTTACATTTATCAGTTTTTGTTTCCCTTGTTTTCCTGTTATGTTATTTGCAACACATATGCTGGCATATAAGAAGCATGGCTGCATAAGACATATCCCAATTTTACACAGGAAGTTTTGGGATAAATATTTTAAATATTTTCATTATATATGAATTGTAAATGATTTTTAAATGGTAATATACAAGAAAACACAAGTTTGTTCATATAAATAAACTCATTGTATAACAGAATTTAGTTGAGGATAATAAGTTCTGAATAGGCAAAAATATTCTAAAAGGCAGAAAAAAAATCAATGTTGTTTGAAGTATATTTTCAATAAAATAGGTGCAGTAAGGTGCACAAATCATTATTCTATATACTTCATGCCAGGTTCTTCAACCATAATATGGGTGCTTTAGATGCAGGATAAGTTTTTGGAAAACATATTTGGAAAAAATGCAGTGGGGTAAATATTACAATTTACTCTACTCTTGATTTTTAATTATGGTAAATAGAGCAACAAAGGAAATTAAATAAATCACCCACAATAGGAACATCAAACATTGCAAACAATTTTTTTCATATGTTGGTGTTCTGACACAGGGCTGCAGGCTTGGCTCTAGGCACTGAAGCCTGCTGGCATGATGCAGGAGCAGAATGGCTCTAAATGAGTAGGGTGACCATAATTAACTAACGACATCCACTCCAGACCCACCTGGGGAAATGGGGATGGGCTCAAAAGCTGCTAGCAAGAGATAACAAGGGCTTTCTTCAGTGGCCAACCTATGGGTGAATCACCAGGTCTTTTTTATAGCTCACTTAAGAAGTAGGGGGGTGGGGAGGGGGGAGGGGTGGAGAGGTTGGAGTGGTTTGGAGAAACTGGCTGCCCTAATACCTGGCAGGGAATTATTTGATGACTGAATCTTGCTTTTTCCTAAATTCATTTTTTATCAGCAAATGATATCTGCAACCCTTTGATGAAGAACTCACATTTTCTCCCATTTGAAAAGCCAGTTAACTGGAAGAAGGAGATGAAAACAGGTTTAGATTTGAAGCATACCAGCCTTTGGATCAAATAATTTAAAAAATTTTACATTACCAATTAAAATATATATATTTAGATTAATATAATTACAAAGCACAAAATGTCCCATAAAGAGGGATGCATTTTCTTCAGCCATAGCTCATTAGCCATGTTAGAGAAACTACCTGTTATACCACAGGTAGAATTTCAGGTGTATATTACATGGCAGGAAGATTTTTTAATCCCCCTCTGGGATATGAATTTAAAAGACACAGTTGGTTGAAAGGAGGTGCCTGTTTCCTTTCTTTTCAGTTATAACAGAAATCTTGAATCAAGGTGAAGATTCAAGGTAGCAATCAGAGACAGTCATGCAGGATGTGGTTGAATACAAAAAAATGGTCTGCAGCCTGGCATCGTACTGAAGAATTGAAAACTTGACAGAAAAACTACCTGAAGAACGGAAGGCTACTAAGTTAAGCAGAACTAAAATGAGATTCAATGGTGCAACAGTTTTAGTAGTGGTAGTCAGGAAAAGTAGACATAAGAAAACCATAAAATGGATTTAGGCATGGCATCAATTTGTTCTTAGTTTCTTTCTTTTGCTATTTATATCCAAAATACCATGCTGGGAAGAAAAAGGCTTTCCTTGAACCTGCAAGAGTTCCACGTAGAAACATTTCAATACTATTACTAACCTCTCCTATGAAATAACTGCAAGTAACTTCCAAATGGATGCTCATTTCTGAATCTCTTCTTGAAAGACTTGCTCTGCTTGTCATCAGTTTCACCTCGGGAAGAAGGATGAAACTAACCATTGTTAGCGATGAGGATAAAATATGTCAAGTGTGCTTGCCAAAAAAAACCTGTCTGAAAACTACCACTTACAACATCCAATAAAAATAGCTAAAACCTAGCCACTGTCTTCTATGGACTGGCCCCACTTTGATAAAGCAATAATGATTGTTTATATATAGCAATTTTTAGCTGGTCACAAATCCCCAGGAGAAACAAACCAGAGAATGAGAAACAGCCAAGATCTATTTGAGAAAGAGGTTAGAAAAGCAGCTTTACATAATTATATTCCAAAATCCTATCTCAAAATCCCTGCTCTGCTCTTGGAGAATATACTAGTTTCAGTGAATAATGTAATAAAGTAAACATCAGGCAGGAAACATATTTATCAGTAGACAAAGGGTCAACAGACTTCTTTCAAGTTGAAAAGGAATTCTGGAATGTTTCATTTATTATACAACAACTACAACCAACAATAGAAATAGAATAAATGCATACAACAAAATGATACATGTATGAGTTAAAAAATTAGCAGGAAAAGTGGTCAGATTAAATTTTTCAAAGAGCTTATCAATCTTAAAACTATTTCTCTTGGAACTTTACTCTAAATGGACAGTATTTTTTACATTTTTGAAATATAAACCTTAATCAGATCTTAAGTTATATATAGAGAGGGCACCTGCTAAGTTTAAGAAGCTACTAGATTTCTGCCTGTTTTCAAAAGTATTTACTCGGAACTTGGTTTCCAAAGTTCATCACTGATGTATTAATTTTCTACCATTGGGATAACCAGATAAAATTTAAAATCTATGCATATTTCCAAATTCATTATCTCATTTTTAAATACACACACAAGAAACAATCCTTTAATTGGATCTTTAAATATGTAGTGACTATCTGAAGCAGCTGTTTGTAAATTTATACACACACATATTTATCTATTAACACACTGCCATGTGAGTTGTATTTAACTCATGCTGGTTTTGAGCCTGGGGCCTCGTGAAGCATATGTAACTCACAAATTTCTTCACCTTGGTAGCCATGTGAACTATTTTTCAAGTTGCATATAACTCATGCACAGAAAACAACAAAAAATAACAAATTTGTCATTAAATTAGAAAGGACTGTTTTGTTTTGGAAGTTTTTATTATATTTTTCCTAATAAAACACCATGGTCCCAAGGAAAAAAAATTTTTTCTAGTGTGGCAGTCAATGTGTTAATAGCTATATCTATATATGTGGCTGAATACACAACTTCCAAACAAAAATTTTCATGTTGCAAAAGTTCTACAGTTTAGGAAAAAAGGTAAAACATAATCTTAAACTCACCCTTGTTTTTCTCAGACAACATTTTAAACACTATACTATATACAAAGTTGCAAGAAACAGAGTAAGAATCAAATATAACAAAATACCCCCCCACACTTCACCATCCTTGAATTTTTGGGGGAGGGGTTGATCTTTCTCCCTCAGACAGATGGGAGGGAATATATAGAAAGAGAATACTACTACCAAAAGGTTGTTGGAGATTGCAAAATTACTCCCCATAGATACTGGAATTTTCTTTTTGGCAGAAAGACAGAAATAAGAGCTACCTGCAAATCATTTATTCTTTCTGCAAACTTATACTGGGTTATACCTAACTATGATCTAGTCATGGCTAGGTACTACATGATATAAGGAAGAATAAGACAAAGCTGATGCTTTTAAGGAGATTTATATCTCACATGAGAAACCACAGAGAGAAAATGCAGGTCAAATTCTAATAAAGAAATGAACTGTTATTCATCAGGCTTTCTAAATCTGCTAAATTTGTTTTGCAACCTCATCACATCCCTTAAAAATCAGAAATATTCCAAATATACACTGGCTGAAGGGGAAAAGTTTTTTTCCACTTAAGTATAAGTCAATAATATCCAGACATGTTTGATCAAAGCAATTATTGTCAGCAGACATCTAGAGATCATTTTTTAAAATTAGTTAATATAAGCTTTTCCATTTTGATAAAAATATATTCAAATAATCCCAAAGTGAGGGGGAGAAAAAGATGAGCATAAAAACAAAAGCAGGAGACTATAGAAAACAAAAAATAAAATAGTAAATCTAAACCTCACTATATCACTAATTACATTGAAGATTAATGAACTAAAACCTTCAGGCTGGGTGTGGCATAATCCTAGCACTCTGGGAGGCTGAGGCAGGAGGATAGCTTGAGGTCAGGAGTTTGAGACCAGTCTGAGCAAAGGCGAGACCCCCATCTCTACAAACACACAAAAATAGAAAAATTAGCCAGGCATGGTGGCACACATCTGTAGTCCCAGCTACTCAGGAGGCTGAGGCAGAAGGATCACTGGAGCCCAGGAGTTTGAGGTTGCAGCGAGCTATGATGATGCCACAGCACTCTAGCCATGGCAATAGATCGAGACTCTGTCTCCAAAAAAAAAAAAAAAAAAAGTAAATGAATGAAAAGAATATACAATGTACAATGTAAGCATAAGAAGGCCTTATGATGGTTACATTGATATGAGGTAACATAGATTTCAAGACAAAATTTATGCAAGAAATAGAGATAGTTTATATACATAGAAGGGCAATTCATCAGGAAGACACCGCAATCATAAAAGTGGATATGTACTGGAGTACCTAGCCAATGCAACAAAAAGACATATAAAGGGGAAAGGAAAAACTTAAATGTCCTGAAATGACAGATGATAAAAATCATGCATGTAGTAAATCTTAAGAAACCTGTAAAACAGCTACTAGAATAAATGAATGCGGCAAAATTCCAGGATATGAGGTAGATTTATAAAAATTAGAAGATAATTTTTAAAAAATAACTCCTGTTACAATAAAATAGCATAAAAATAATGTAGTTAAGAATAAATTTAATGGAAGATATGCAAGGCCTATACTTTGAGAACTGTAAAACACTGCAAAGAAAAATTAGAGACAATTTCAATAAAGAAAAATATATACCGTAACCATGGATTCATGTCAATGGCTTCAAAGACTTAATACTGTTCAAATGGCAAGCCTCCCAAAATTGGTCTTTAGATTCAATGCAATTCCAATCAAAATCCTGCAGGCTTTTTAAAGGAAATCAACAGCTGATTTTAAAATTTATATGGAAAGGCAAAGGACCTAGAATAGGCAAGACAATTTTGAGGAACAAAGTTGAATGGCTCATACTACTTGATTTCAAGACTTGTAAAGCTACAGAAATCAAGAAGGTATAGTATTTGGATAATGACATAACAGGTCAATAAAACAGAACAGACAGTCCAAAAATAGACTCACACTTACATGTCAAATGATTTTCAAGAAAAGGGCCAAAGTAATTCAATGAAAGATGGTTTTTTTCAAACAACGATGGAACAATGGGATATCGACATGGAGAAAAATGAGTCACGAACCCTACTTTCACACTATACACAAAACTAATTCAAAGTTGATTACAGACCTAAATGCAAGAGCAAAAGCTATTAAGCTTTCAGGAAAACAAAATAGGGATAAAATTTTTATGACTTTGGGTTAGGCAAAGACTTCTTTGATAGGACACAAAGAAGCAGAAGATATAAAAAAAATTAATAGATGAAACGGACATCCTAAAATTAAAAACATTTGCTCTTCCAAAGACACTGTTAAGAAAATGAAAAGTCAAGCCACCAAATGAGAGACAATATCTTAAAGCATCTATCCGACAAGGGGCATGTATCCGGAATAAGTAAATAACAATCCAAATCACAATGGGCAAAAAGATACGCAGATGGCCAATAAGCTTGTAACAGGATATTCAACATCACTTGTCAGAGAAATGCAAATTAAAACCATGGTAACATTCCACTACACACCCACTAGAATGGCAGAAGTTAAGAAAGACTGACATACATAGCACTAATCACACTATATTGTAATTATGGGCATGTTTCTCTATTCCAATAAATTGTGAGGTTATGATTAAAAAAAAGAAAAACTGAAAATAAGCGGTAGGGAGGATTTAGAGCAACTTTAACCCTCATACATTGCGGGCAGGAATGCAAAGGGTACAGACACTTTGGAAAATGGTATAACGGTATCTTATAAAGTGAAGCATATACTTACCATGTGACCTAGCAATTCTAATTCCTAGGTATTTACCCAAGAGCAATAAAAATATATATCCACATGAGAACGTGTACATAAACATTCATAGCCAAAAATTTGTCACAATCCAGATGCCCATCAAAGTAATGAATACATTAACAAATTTTAGTATATCCATATTATAGAAAACTCAATAACACAAACAAATGAAATAGTAATACACAAAACAACATGGCTGAATCTCAAAACGTGCTAGGTAAAAGTCAAACATAAAAATTATGTACTATATGATTCCATTTATTTGAAAAGACAAATGTCTAGAAAATTACTTGTCTAGATAAGCCAAAACTATAGTGACAGAAACTAGATCAATGGTTGGCCTGGGGATGCAGGTGGGAGAGGAGACATGCTGCAAAGGAGTAGGAAGAAACTTTTTAGGGTGTGAGATCTGTTCTATGTTTTGATTGTGATGGTAGTTCCATGATTATACATAATCAACAAAATTAGTCAAACTGTACTCTTAAAGTGAGAAAATTTTATTATACGTAAATAAAACCTTAATTTAAAAAAGAACAAAAAAATCAGAAAACAACATAAATTATACCTGCTGTACTGAGGAAAGAACTGAAACCATGAGATTTTATTTTTTTCTCATAGACTTGGCAAAAATTATACTAGCGATGAAACGTGTTAATTAGCGTATGTCTGGGGAGTAATTTGGCATTGTATACCTAATGCCTTGAAAAATAAATGGACCTTTTGACCCAGCAATTCTATTTCTGGGAATAGACAAATTAAATAGACAGATAAATTAAATAAGACAATGTATAAGAATGGTATTGGAAAACTTTTCATAATTGGAAAAACAAAAACTTGTATGACCAACAATAAGTGATTGGTTAAATAATGAAACATGCATCCAATTAAAGTGATGTGGCCAATATTATGCATGTGTTCTTATTGATGAATGAAGGTATGCTCTATGTCCGTTTTCTTCCCTTTTCTTACATTTTATGCTGGTACCTTTCACAAAAATGTTTATCTTTTTGTGGGACTTACTGTATAAATAATGACTAATAACCATCGTTAAGAGTCAGGTTTCTATTATTAGAAGAAAAATAATTCATCATTTCCTGCCCTCTTTTACCTCACCTTGGGCATATGAGGCTACACTTTCTGCCTAAGTCTTAAGACAATTAACGGGGGGAAAAATCACCCTTTGGACTTAATTCAGTATTATCACAAAAAATCTGACATGAACAATTATATCATTTCAAGAGAGCTCTGACCCACAAATTGAATTCTTATTTTAATAATTTACTTACAGTTTGCCCTGTGGTAGATAAAGGAGTAATAAAGGGTTCTACTGTATACATTTTTTAGTTTTTCATTATCTAGGCTTCAGTTCCCTTATCCATAAAAAGAAAATGGAACAGTGCTAGAACCAGTCATTTCTAATTCTAAGGAAGATTAATCTATTAATCATCAGTCAACACCTTCAATAATTATAGAACTGGCAAATGCAAAGTGCTAAGACACAAACCTTTGTCAACCAGTATATGGTATACTTTGTAAACATTCACTCAAATAAAAAAAAAGGGTTAGGATCCTTATTAAATCTTGGCGAATTGAAACCCCAGGAACATTCGCCATAACATAAAATGGAAATTCAATCTGTCAAGACTAACAAAAGCAGGAATCACAACTGAAAGTGATACAGCCTCAGTGGTTTCCGAGTTGATAAAATTTAAAGTCAATCACCTTACTTAACACACTGAAAATGTGCGAGTATCTATCATTATAACCATATTGGCATCAGGTTAAGATGCCTCATACTCCTACAACAACTGTAATTTTAAACAGAAAAAAGCAATATGCTTCTAGTTATTTAAGGTAAATAATTTATTGTGCCTGCTTTAAAATAATGTTTCCAACTAGGTTCAGATATTCAAATCAAGTAAGGGTAATTCATTTATAAAACCAAAATACAACATGGGTTCACAAGTCCCATGTATAGCCAATTTTTACTGCAACTCAGCATTACTAAATTCAAAGAGAGTAAATAACCTGTTCAGAATGTATGTAAGTTTGACCGTAGAAAAAGGAGATTTGAGTTTTACTCATTTAATGTCAAGTCAAAAAAACCAAGTTAAATACACATATGCATAGGTAAGAAATAAAATTCATTTATTAAACTTTTTTAATAAAGGAAACAATTACATTTAGAAGCATGGTCATTATAAACAACAGCATAATTTAAAAATTTCTATAATCAAAAAGTAAATATTTTGCTATATTTAGATAGAATGAACAATATTTGATAGCACAACAAAGTGACTATAATCAATAATAAGTTAGTGTATACTTTAAAATAACTAAAAAGGTAGAATTGGAATGTTCCCAACACAAATAAATGATAAATGCACGAGGTGATGGAAACCCCAATTACCCTGATTTGATTAATTCACATTGTATGCCTTTATCAAAACATTACATGTACCCTACAAAGATATACAACTATTATGTACCCACAAAAAATAAAAATAAAAAAGTAAATATTTTACTATCTGAACATTTTTTTGTGCAGTTGCCTTCATAGGTTATACAATAAAAATGACTTGTAATATGGACCCTGTACTTCGGTGTCTCATTTTTAAGTTAAGTTATATCCCAAACCAAACTGAAATACAGCAATTGGCTCAAGCAAAGTTCCACTAGATGTAAGAAGACTAAAACTTACTATCGCTAAGTCAGGCTGGAGATGGTGGTGATGGGATGTGGTACTGCAACATAAATGACACAGCCAGATAACACAACTCATGAAAACAAGGGAAAGGCTCCATCCTATCACTGTTTAGACCCCACAATGTCTCACATATTCTACAAGGCAACTGCTGGGAGAAGAATGTACCTCTTATTTTCTAACAGAAAGGAAATGATTCTTTATCTGCCAATAGTAAGGGTTTTTCTTCTTAAACTGTTTTACAGACACCAGTGATTTGTAAAAGGAGATTTTTTATTAGGGCCTCATTTCCTTATTGAGAAAAATTAAGACGTTTCAAAATTCACTCTTTTTCCTTTTGCTCTTGGTTGTTTGGAAATAACAGATGTGGGGATGGAGAACTAGAAGTGTCTTGAAGATCTCTATGGGCTCCAGCACTCTGGGAGGCCAAGGTGGGAGGATTGCTTGAGCTCAGGAGTTTGACACCAGCCGAGCAAGAGTGAGACCCCGTGAGACCCTGTCTCTACCAAAAAGAAAAAAATCAGCCAGGCATAGTGATACGCACTTATAGTCCCAGCTACTCAGGAGGCTGAGGCAGGAGGATTGCTTGAGCCCAGGAGTTGGAGGTTGCAGTGAGCTACAATGATGCCACTCCACTCTATTCAGGGCAACAGAGTGAAACTGTCTCAGTAACAACAACAACAAATCAAGGAAACTCAACCACCCTCCTCACAAGCTCCCTTTACAAAAAACAACAACAACAAAAACCAAGATCTACATGGCATTGACTGATTTGTATCAATGACCCATTAAAAGTTTCTCTTTTGATGCCAAGGTATCAGGATTCCATTATTTAAGTTCCTATAATCTCAGTCCAAATGCAAATGATTGACAGACATTTTCTCCTCCTTCAATATTCCTTTAATTATATCCCTTTAGGTCTAGAGATTTGAGGCAATACTGTAGGAGGATTTTTTAAAAACACAAGAACATTTCATTTTCAAAAACTCAAGTCTGTACCAACTGAGTCACAATAATAAGAGTTCTGAGAGGTTTTGGTCAGCCTATATTTTCTCGGCTTAATTATGGTAAATTAGGCCAAAAGTAAACTATACTGTACTTTTTTCTCATGTAAAATTATAATTTTACATAGCAGAATCAAGGACTTATGAATTGTTATCCTCTTCAAAAATTAATCTCTATTTTTAGTGAGTCAGTATAAAAGTCCAGAATGCTGCTTCAACTAGATTCTTCTGAAATCAGTTGTTACCATTCTCTTCCAACTTTTTCAAAATAGTATATCCCTGACCTATAAAAGAATGCCTGTGCTGACAATTTCTTGAATGTCACTATTTAATAAGTAAGGCATCATCATCATGAATGTACAATTATACTTCATTTTTGAGAGCGGGTCCTTACGTCAGGAAGTGAGACTTGGATAGAGAAATGCATGAGAAATTTTGGAATAGTTATTCTCCATTCTGGGTTTATGATTTTAAAGTAAGTGCAACAGTTAGAATACACAACCAAGAGGAAAGGACAGGAACATACTTGGAAAAAAGATGACTTTTCTATCTGAGCCAGCTATTTCAGAAAAATCCTAGAATACTTACAGTGTCAGAATGCCATCTGGCTGTACTGCTGATGTAAATTTCAATATGCAACTTTAAGGATTGATGCAGATTTTTTTTTTGTAAACTCAGAAACATTAAAAGTTACACCAGGCTGGGCACAGTGGCTCATGACTGTAATCCCAGCACCTTGGGAGGCTGAGGCAGGAGGATAGCTTGAGCCCAGGAGTTTGAGGTTGCAGTGAGCTATGATGATGCCACTGCACTCTAGCCCTGGTAACAGAGTGAGACCTTGTCTTAAAAAAAAAAAAAAAAAATTATACCAAAACAACAGTCACCTGGAATCAGGGATAGGGCAGAGGGGGAAGTGGGTTGCCTAATGGAGTAATTGCTTCAACTATATTTACTGTAATTGCAGAAATTTGGAATCATAGGATACTCTACATCCTAGGATACTCTGATCAAGAAGTGACTTTTACTGGCACCTTGCTTTATATGAAGCCCCTGAAGATTAAAGCATACAATTACACTACAATCCTGAGCAACAGGATCCTTGCCTCTAGAAGTGAGACTTGGATAGAGACTTGTGGCACGCACCTGTAGTCCCAGCTGCATCTTTTCCCAAAGAGCTCTAAATTTCTTCCAAAACTATGGGAGTTACAGTCTGAATTTAAAAAAAAAAAAAAAAAGTAAAACAATTCTATTACATGTAGAAGCTGTTAATCTGAGCAAAGAACGGAATGAAACTGACAAGGCTTCCAAGTAGACTTTCCAACAAACTCTCTCCTAGGGTCTAGGCCACTGTCCAAGTTGACTACGCTCCCAGTTTGAGAGGCACTGCATTATTTGGGGGAAAGATGGAGATAAAAAACAGGAGGACCAGGACAGGGATGCAGCAACAACAGTACGATATAATATTTGCTAGTACCATGTATAACTCACAGTCACTTCTACTGTGATGACAATCCTTTTCTAGCACTCACAATAACAACTTCCACTTAAGGTGGCTATTATTTGTGCTTTCTCAATTTTCCTTCCCATCTTATTCTGGTAAGCAGATCACCTCCCCCACTGCCCAAAAAGATTTAGAAATTTTGAAAACTGGACCTGGGGGAGGTCCTCTTTCCTTTTTGGTTAAAGAAGAGCTGTAACGATGTGGACTGAGAGCTGCCTCTGCCATGTGAGAAAACAATTCAAAAAATGAAACACAATTTGCACAGAAAGAGAAAAGAGACAAGAGTCTTGATAATATTCAAGTCTTGCATTTCAGATACATTGAAGGCTAGTACTACTTCTGTCTATCTTGAAGTCTGGTTGTGTGAGCCAACAAATCCTTTTTAGTGAGTACAAATTGAACTTTTGTACTCTAAGAATCCCAACTCTTACACCTACCTCTACTACATGCTTATTTTCACCTGTATAAAAATATTAGCTTTTGTCTCTCCTTCCCCTCCCCACAAAGACTATAAACAATATGATTTGCCCCTATAGCAACCCCCTAGGGATGTCACCGTTTAAAATAATCCTTTTCAGATACTTAAATCTTTTCATGGCTGATTTTCATTACATATTACCATGGATGCAAATCAATAGCTCCTCTGTCAAGAACTCTTTTCCAATACCACTTCCTTTTCTTGTATGCAAACCTTGAACTCAGTCAGCTGAAAGCAAGTGGCCATAACTGGGTTAACAATGCACTACTTATAAATATATCCATAACAGTTATTTCAAAGGTGCAAAAGAGAAAGGTGGCCTTATAGAAATGTGTTCTTGCTTTTAGGTTCTAGTACAGAAACAATCTGAAATAAACTCTCAAACTACTTGGGTATTTGGATTTTGTTTTGGGGTGTTTTTGCTTAGAAATCTAAAGAAAGAACCTAGCCATTCCCTAATAGTAAATCCTAGGAAGTTCTGAAAAACTAGAGCCTTTTTAGAGCTTAATTTCACCCTACATAAATAAAAAATAAATCATTGTATTTGTTCAGAAATTATTATCATCTGATGAGACTATAACTGCTATTGGAAAAACCTGTGAATCAATCATGTTCTAGTAAAAATAGTACAGCTTCTTTATGCTACCCTTACTATTAAGCAATAGTCATCGTTTGCAATCTTTGGTCATTTTCTTTTTACAGATGTTGGATAAACATCTGTGTTATAATGCAGATCATATCCTGACTTAGGCAGTTTGACAGCAGAATAAGGCCTGACACAATGTTTGCCAATTATTAACACTAGTAGAAACCATTAAAGAGTGCAGTACAACACCAATAACTTAGATGCACAAATAAAATAAATGAATAGTGAGGTCTCCGACATGCAACTTTCATGGGAAGAATTGTTACCTTCATTTTTCAAACAGGAAAACTGATGCACAGAGAAGTTAACAAACTTGCCCTGGGTCACAGGGAATAAATGGCAGAACTGGGATTGGATTAAAGTCTGTTGGACTCTACAGTTGGACTCTTTTACTATACCAGACTGCTCCCTCTCAACTCTGAAGTTCTATGAAGCAGCAATTACAAAGCTTTCCCTCCATATCATCCAAGGACCCCTTTGATCACAATTATATTTCACAGAATTTTTCTTTTTATTATAAATTGTCCCTGTGGGTATGCTTCTGGAGCAAGTTAAGGGGAATATATAGTGAGGATACGGAGGGAGAGTTAATAGGGATTGCACAAAAAAGTACTTTTGGAAATACTATTATATATAGATCAGCCTACTTCAGGAGCACTTAATATTGGTTTCATTATGATGTATGTATGTATTTCAGAACCAGAACTATATTTAAGAAACCCATTGTACATTTTTCCAGCATCTGGTCATGAGAATATTCCAAAGAAACCAAAGCCCTTTGTTTCATTAATATATATGCCCTTCTCCCAACTCTCCTCCTGGCCAGTTACTATTTATTAGTTGGGAGACAGCAAGTCTCAGAAACCTGGCTTAGAAAAACTTCAAAAATATAACAAAAAATAAGCCACTTAGTTTCTTAGCCTTTTCTACATGAGGGCAAGACACAGTCTGTTTTGTTTCACTACAGGGTGTCCCAAAAGTCACCGTATATAGGGAAAATGGGAAATTGCAGCTAAATGTACCTTTATTTACAAAATATTCACTGCAAAATTTTACAAAATTTCTCCTTTGTATGAAGACTTTTGAGACACCCTGTTTTATTTCCCTGTGCTTGTTACACAGTATGTGTTTGTTGAAAGGGAGGGCTTTACTAACCTTGTCTAAAAAACAAGGTTAGAAAACAAGGAGTTTATAAAATACAATTGACTGAGTTTAAGGATGGAATAGGCTTAATAAGGGAAAGAGAAATCCTAAAATACCATGCCAAAATATTTACATAGTTATTGAGAACAAGGAAATCCTCTCTCAAACTATGGCTTCCCCCAAAAAGAAAAATAAATATTACTGAAATGGAAGAATTACCACATATTGTGAAAATGTTCTAGATCTATTTTTATTTAGTATAAAGAAATGCGTATACCCACAAGTTTTCTGAAACTGCTAACATATTAAATGTTACATTTTAATGATCTAAATTCTTTTTGGAAGACAAAAAAAATGTTGACTATCTTTTCCTTACCGTACTTCCTTCTCCCCTTCTTTTTTTTTAAGCTATAGGCAACACACCAATCTTAATGCATTAAGACTAGAACCGTAAGACCAAAGGTAAGTTGGTCTTGACAGAGGGATATTTTACTTATTACCATTAGAAATGGGGGAAAAGCTGCTGGGCAAGTGCTACATGTTACCAATCCAAAGAGGTTATGCCCTTTGGCAGCACATTTAAGAAAAACCTGTACGTTGTTAGTTAGCTCTGATGATTTCTAGGTCTTTCTTGTTCAACAAGGGATGCTTACCTGGCAACATATCAAAAGATGATAAAACGTAATTCAGGACACAGAAGACAGGTTGGTTGTCAAAAGAAAAAAAAAATCAGATGCCAGCATGACAAAGGCTTTTTATTTTGGAAGATACATAACAAGGGCATTAATAAAAACAAAGGGTAAGAAGAGAACATTATCCAGTATGATCTGTTTTACTCGGATTAAATGCCATGTAACCTGCAGTGTGTCTTCTGGGTCCCAGAATCTGGGATACCTCCAAGTGAAATTAACAAGGGCCTCTTAACAAGAAAGGGAATGGCTGTACAGATCAGACAGTCTTACTGGGGTCTCAGAGAGTACTATGAAAATTTTGGTCACTACATTTTAAGGAAATAGGTCCATATCTATGAGAATAAATTTTATTTGGCAAATTACTGAAATATAACTAATTATGTGGATGGGATTTATATAGGAGGGGTTATTTTATATCTAATAAAATGAAGCAATAGAAGCTATTGACCTTTCTCAAATCAGTGACATATATATCACTATATGAAAAATATTTTAGACACATGTACACATAGACATTAAACACTCAAGTACTCATTGCCTAGGTAAAATGTTTGCTATGTCTGCTTCAGATACATTTTATTAAGACAATTAAATGCTTCAGACTCATCTGAAGACTGTATCTTTACCTGAGTTTACCATTAACCTGGCCCTGGCATGAATTCCTAATACTCACACTCTAAATTTTGATACATAGGACCGCATCCATAAAAACATAATTGTTTTTGTTTTAAAAATTTACATAAATGGCTCACACTGGCCTGGCTTTTATAAATAACTTGCTTTTTCCCAAATTAGCCTTGTTTTTAAAATTTATTCACGTTGATACATCTAGATCTAGTTCACTCAATTTACGTATATAGTATAGGATTCTACTGTATGAATACATTATAAACCCATAGATCCAAGAAACTCATTGAATCCCAAGAAGAAGAAATATGAAAAAAATTACACCAAGACACATCATAATCAAATTGCTCAAAACTGCTGATAAAATCTTAAAAGCAGCCAGAGAAAAAAAGACATGACGGCATATCTGTCATTGAAAACAATGTGATCTGAAGATAATAGAGCAACATCTTTAAAGTACTTAAAGGAAAAAAACTGTCGCCCTAGAATTGCATACCCAGCAAAAATAACTTTCAGAAATGAAGATGATATAAAGATTTTTTCAGATATACAAAAGATAAAAGAATTAATCATCACCAGCAGACCTGCACTCTCTAAGAAGTGGTAAAGGAAGTCCTGTGAGCAGAAGGAGAATGATACCAGATGAAAACCCAGATCTACACAAAGGAATGAAGAGCATGGGAAATAATAATAAGCACAGGAAACAACAACATAGGTAAATATAAAGACTTTTGGTATTATTTAAATCTCCTTAAAAGATAATCAGCTGTTTAAAGCAAAATAACCACAATATAGTGTCTGGCTTAAAACTTATGTAAAATGTATGACAATGACAGCACAAAGGCTAGAAGATGAGAAATAGGTACAGACTATTGAAAGGTTATTATGTTATGCATAAAGTAGTATAATATCAACTGAAAGCACATTGATAACTTAAAGATGTGTACTATAAACCCTAAGGTAATCACTAAAACAATATAGCAAAAAGTTAGAAATAAAAAGCCAATAAGATAAATGGAGTCATAACAAACACTCATGATTCATAAGAAAAATTTTGATAAATTGGAAGTCATCAAAATTAAGAACTTCTGTTCTTCAAATAACACTGTTAAGAGAATGAGAACACAAGCCACAAACTGGGAGAAATTATTTGCAAATTATATATTAATAACTGATAAAGGATTTGCATTCAGAAAAAAAACTCTCAAAGCTCAATAAAAAGAAAACAATACAATTTTTTAAAAGTTGGGAGGAGACTTGAACAGACACTTCAACAAAAAAGACATAATGGCAGATCACAATCATTAGCAAAATGCAAATTAAAACCATAGTAAGATACCACTATATACATATTAAAATGTCTAAAATTTAAAAGACTAACCACTATAAGTATCAGCAACAATGTAGAGGAACTGGCACTCATACTGTTGGTAGAAATGCAAAGTGGTAAAATCACTTCGAAAAACACTAAAAAATTATATGGACACCTACCATATTATCCAGCCATTCCACTCCTGGGTGAAATGAAAGCACATGCCAATGCAAAGATGTCTACATGAATGTCCACAGCAGCTTTATGTGTAATAGCCCCAAACTAGAAATAATCCAAATGCCCATCAATAAGTGAATGAATAAAGAAAACTATGATATATTCCTGCAATAGATTACTACTAAGCAGTAAAAAGCAATGAACTATTGATTCATGCAACACAGATGAATCTCAAAACAATTAGGCTGAGTAAAAGAAGCCAGATGAAAAAGAGTCCATTCTATATGATTTTGTTTACATAAAATTCTAGAAAGTATAGACTAATCTATAGTGAAAAAAACCCTGAATATGGCAGTGGAATAGGGGAGGCATGGAAGGAAGATTAGAAAGGGGCAGAGGAATTTTTTTGTGATGATGAATATGTTCAGAATCTTGATTGAGGCAATGGTTTCATGTAAATACATATATCAAACTTATCAAATTGTACAATTTTAGTGTGCAGTTTGCTGTATGTCAAATATATTTTAATAAAGTTGTCTAAATAATTTTAATCTGTTTTCATTAACCAGATTGTTGGTGTTGGTATTCTGAGTGCTGTGTGTGCACTGTGGGATTAAATAAATAAATACTTATGTGAAGCTCTAATTCTATAATTTCTGGCACCACTGAAAACCAGGATTATCAATACCTGTATGGGAAGAAGGAAATTCAAGCATAAGATCAGAATTTTAATAATTAGTTTGAATTTTAAGTATCGGTATGAAATCCTGATGTCATTTTATCTTAAAAGGATCTGCCCACTGAAAAGGCCTAGAAGCAATGACCAACCCAAAAGCAATGAGCACCTCTAGTGCCAAGCGGACCTTGGAGAAATGGTTGATTCCAAGTCTGGGATAGGAAATGTACAAGATGAGCCTGAAACATACTATTAAATCTAGACTCCTAGAGTTATGTCAAAAGGACTCAGGAGCCCAGTGGCCAAGATAGTATAAGTTGCACACCAATGAAGACAATAAATTCAGTGAAATGAAAATACCCAATATGCCTAAGTCTATAAATTTATATTAACTAGTCACTGTTGAAGGATGCTAGTGAGCCAATTCATTATTTTGAAATGGATAGAGCAAACAAATCATGCATTTTTCCTATCTTTTTCTTTTTAGAGGCAGGGTCTCACTATGTTGCCCAGGCTGGTCTTGAACTCCTGGCCTCAACCAGTCCTCCCACCACTGCTTCCAGAGTCACTGGGACTATAGGTGTAAGCCATCACACCAGGCCTTATCTTTTATACAAACTATACCTAAGAACAAGTAATCAAACAGACGATAAAGTTTTACTTTATATAAATATTTCAGATAGCAACACATAATAAATAAGAAAATAAAGAAATACAATCAGAATATCATTTTGTAAACCTTAACAAATTAATGAATCTAAGCGTTAATCACCAATGTCTACTAATATTTAAAAAGGAGAGATGACCCCAATATATGTGCCTCCTGATTTAAGGACAGATCACTGCATAGTGAAGTAGTCATGTCTACCCACCAAAAAACAAAACAAAACAAAACCACAAAAAGGAAAAAAAAAATCAAACATGAATATGATCAAGCCTTTGGATCCAACTACCAATGAACAGAAGAGAGAACAGAATAACATGCTATACCACATGGATATAACCAGTAAAATCCAGACTGCAATAAACATTAAGACAAAACCACCTGGATTCCTCAAAATTAAATTCCAAGGAGAATAAAGGGAGATATGTGGAGACGGAACCACTCCCTAGATGTAGGCATTCTCAAAGTTCAGCCTTCTTTTTATTTTTCTAACCTTTCCTCCTTGGTGACCTCAGTCACTGTATAAGCTATAAACTTTAGGACTGATTACCACATCTCTCAAGCTGACACCACAGAGGTGACATGTCTAAAGCCCAACCTCAACATCCAATCTAACCACCTACTTAATGTACTTATCTAAGGCAAACAAGGTCACTTTCTTCTTCAAAATCTTTGGACAAAACAAAAGAAAACTGAATAAAATCCAAATTTCCTCTCGTAACAATTCAAAGTCCAGTTTTGTTTCTAGTTTTAACTTCTTTTCCTCTACACATATTCTAATCCATTGCCAAACTAGACAACAGCTATTCCTCAATAGGTCTACATGCCCTTACCTAATTTGTTTCCATTCCATAGTTCAATTTACTACTTTCATTAGCTGAAATATTCCCATGAATGAGATCATGAATGATTTTCTTTTCTAATTTATATTCCTTTATACAATAATGGTGAATGATTAGCATTTCTGCATTATCTCTGATACTGATAGAACATAAACACCCAAAGAACCAAATAAATCTATCTCTACAAATTAAATTAAAACACTATTTGTTAATACCTACATAGCTCTAACTCATCTCTGACTCACATTTCCTAAATTCTCTCTCATTTGGTACATATAAGGCGGCCTATATAAAGGTAAAAAAATTAAATCAGATAATTTTTAAAGTTATAAACTCTAGGCATGCTAGAAATGCGGTAGTAACTCTCATGTAAACGTAATGTGGTTAACTTTTCTATCTCTAAAAACTCATTTATTTTGCCTACCTAAGAACAAAAGGCTCACTCATAACCTTTATAAAAATTATTTTGCTTGCAGTATACTCAGCATCGACTCTCATTTTTAAATGAGATATAAGTGATTCATTAGTCACACCTTATGCTAGAGTAAAATACTAACATTAGGGCAAAAGACATAAGATCTTTAATGTATACAAATTCAATTATGCATGCTTGGTAAAAAGTAACAATAATACTATAAAATTGTATTTTTATACATTGTTGGTGAGTATAAATCAAAACAATTGCAGGCAAAGACCTCTAGTTGCCATCATCTAATAGCATGTTCTCCTCCTTTTCCTCAGAAACAAAACTTCAATTTTTTTCAAAGCAGTAATGTACTAAGCTTAAAAGACTATATTTTCCTTCTTTGCTTCAACTAGGGTAGCCATGTTATTCAGTTTTGGCCAATGAAATACACATGAATTATGTGTGATTTCCAGCAAAGATTTTTAAAAGGAAAAACTAGTAACATGTTTTTCTTTGCCTCTAAGAGGTGTAATTGGGTGACTGGGGAGACAAATGAAGAAAACTTTCTCAATTTTGTATCTTTTGAATTTTAAACCATGTAAATGTCTCACACACACATAATTTTAAAAACCTACAAAACTATAGTTACTTTTTAAAATCATTACTGGTTTAGTGAAGAAAAATGGCGACTTTGGTATAGTCATGCGTCTCTTAACAATGGGGATACATTTGGAGAAATGCATCATGGTTGTAGGAACACCACAGAGTGTACATACACAAATCTAAATGCATGGTATAATAACACACCTAGGCTATACGGTATAGCCTATTGCTCCTAGGCTACAAATTTGTATAGCATGTTACTGTACTGAATTTGTGTATCTAACATATCTAAACATAGAAAAGGTAATGGCATTGTGCTACAACTTTGGCTATGTCGTCACTAGGCAATAGAAATTTTTCTGCTACATCATAATCTTATAGGACCTCGTCTTTCTGTAGCCTGTCACTATTTGGGTACTTGACTGTATGGTACCTGTACTCGTTTAAGTTTAAATTTAATTATTTACTTGTGAAAAATACCCCTGGGGGGGTTATAATGGAAATTGTCTTTCTGCATGCAGGTTGAGGTAAACTTTATTTACTCTATCTATATCAATCAGAAAAACTTGCTAACAGAATAGTGTCAACGGGGGAGAAAATTGCATAAAATGTGATAATTTTTACCTAATCAGTTAAATTGCAAATCTAGAGCACTAGAAAAAAAGCAATTTTCCCAGTGACATTTTTTCTGATTAATCATATACTGAACTTTGATGTACTGAAATTGATTTGTGCAGCATGGAACAATACTGCAAAAAATACAAAGGGCAATAGTACAGAGGGTATAACCCTGCAGACAAGTCACAACTCAGGCAATTCAGAAGCCTGGAAAACTTTACCCTCTTACTGCCTCTTTTTGGATTGGCACTTAGAAGATTGGGTTTTTTCTATTCCTGGCTCTGTAACTCACTAACTTTCAGACTTTAAGTTAGACACTTAACAAAACAGTATTTTCTAACTCAAGAAACATATTTCATTCTTATAAGCCAGTGAAGGTTATCAATAAGTGTGTGCTATAACATTTTTTGACTACCAAGCGTTCAACTTTTTTATACAAAGGGTTATGTCATTTAATCCTTATGATAACAATGTAAAATGGGTTCTTTTACTTTCACTTTATAGATGAAAAAACAAACACTCAAAGGTGTTAAAGAAGGTGCTCATAGTTACACAACTACTAAATGCAGAATTCAGGTGATGAGCTAGGCTGCTGCCTCTGTGTCCAGCGTTAAACCCACTACACTTAACTCCAGTGAGCCTTAGTCTTCTTGAATACTGGACTAATGGGTCTTCTACACAGTCCTAACTAGCTGTATTATGATATGGCTAATTTCTTCCACAACTGTTTGAGGCACAAGCAGTTCTCAGGGACGTTTGCTATCTAGTGGGGCAGGGACTTGGCAGGGGGATCTGAAGACCATTCAACATATCTTAAACTTCCCCTCTGTGGCTACTTCTGTATATTCTCTTCATATCTGTATGTTACTTAATGGTTACACAAAAAATTTTCATGGAAATATGAAAATCCCACCTTTAAAAGAAAGATAAAACAGTATCTATTGAATGGTCAGTGAGATTTAAAACCAATCAATGTGCACAAGATTTGTGTTCAAAACTCCAAATGTTTTAAAATCCATGTTGCACAAAGAATGATTAATTGCTACAAAACTATCATAAAATGTACCCTCAAGCACATTAGAGTTACTGGTGGAGTTTTTAAAAAAATAGATGTTTCTCCCTCCTGAGATTTGGATTTAGCAGTTCTGGGCTGGGAACTAGACATCTAATGTACATCCCTGGTTAGCATTCACTACAAAGGCTTAGACTACATTTTAAAATTATGCAATAATCTAGTACAGGAAGCTTGTCCATTCTCAATATGATATAAGGTAATATCCTGTCAATATCATGAAAAACAATATTCTTCTCTACTCCAAAAACATATTTGGTCAAAAAGTAATCAAAATCTCCATATACAAATTCATATGTTATGCAAAGAAGGGTGATAAACGTTTATTTATTCAGCAAATATTTATCCATCACCTATAAGGGGCTATGTTAGGCATTGTTACATACACAAAGGGGACAGACACTCATCCTGACGCCTAGAACATTTCAATCTGATAATTAAATAACATTAGATTCTACAGATCAGGCTGCTTCACTGGTGCACATAATTCTAAAGACAAATGGAAGACTTAACACAAGCTAATTTTTTACATGTCAAGCAGCTGAAGGAATGATATAGTAATAACAGTGTGGGAAAAGGAAGATTTAATAAAAACATAAGGATGGACTTTTCCTCTGCTTATTTCTAAATGATGTGACTATTATTTCAAATACAGTCTTCTCCACGCACAGTTTTTATGATCAAACAAAACACTTTTTAGGAAGGGTTACAGTAGAAACCTTAGCATTAAACTACACAGTATAACCAATTCTAATGGCTAAAAATTCCCTACTAAATGACTATTTAGGTATAACTTTTAGGATAAATGAGAAAATTCTAAGATGTGCACCTGCATATGTTATATTATTTAGACATTACAAACATGTTATTTCCTCAATGTTTACATTTCAAAGCTTTTACAGCCAAAAGCACTCCACTCAATTCAAAAACTGACAGGCTTTAGTGAAGACAAATAAACCCTTTTGGACCATCAACTTTAGAGGTCAACATTAAATTCTGCTTTTCAATTTCAGCTCACAATCCAAACTAATCCTGCAATAAGAAGAGCTGCTGGAAAACAGGGGATCGTGCTTCCCTTTTAACCCCACCTACCCTTTTTCCCAGCTTCCTATTCACAAGGGCCTAAAGGCATCCTGATTTCAGACAAAGGGAACAGATAAAATGGGAATGAACATTAGTAAAAACTCATACTTAAGCATCTGGGACTTGTAAAGATGCATTTTGCAAAGATATTTTCTTATAATTCAGGTAACTCAAGTGAATTTTACATGTTAAGCTAGCACACACATCCCTTTCCCCCATCTTTTGATAGCTGATAATGTTTTCTCAAACACAAGATTATATAGAAAACTATTTTCTTTGGCCAGACCTGTCAGAAGAAGCCAGTCTTAATTTGTTGCAGATGCAACATTTCTATTTAAAGAGTTACTTTAAAAACAGCATGAATGGAGGGGGAGAGGGGAGCTTCCCTTTATGCAATTGATAAGCTTTCAGTGATTAGGGGTAGAAAAGCATTCCTAACATATGCTCCCGCAGGCTGATTTGCTTAGGGACTTAGAATTTGCCTGGAGATGTCACTATCAATTGCAAACCTGATAATGGGTAACATTCAAGTCAACATAAAACCCGACTACTTTTGCTATCCAGTATACACACCATCAGCCCATATGAAGAGTTAACAACAGAAGCTTCAGGATAAAGCTTAAAGGTAAGCTTTTAATCAATCTTGCCCCACAATGGAAGAGACTTTCCTCTAGTTCTTTCTGGTTTATGTTTGTTGTTATTTTTTTCTTAGGGGGTAGTAGGGGATGGTGGGCATTATGATTTCTAAAATTCATTCAAAGTTGTATTATCATTACCACCTCCCACCCCAAGTATATATAACCATTATCACTTATTCATTACAAGCCCAGCTCTAAAAGCAAAACTGATTACCTCAAGGAACCACACTCCTTGAATAAAATGAACACAATTAAAAACATTAACTTACACCAGAGAAATCTTTAGAAGTAACTAGTTCTAACATTTTGAGTGTTTGGTTTTCTGTTTTCAACAAACTTTCAAAATATTTGACAAGCTTATGCATGATGCTGATCTGCCAACTTCATCTATGAGAAACTGCAAATGAATTGAAGAACTAAAAAGCCTGCAAATGCTATACTTGATCCTGGTCCCATCCTGCTTTTCAGTTAGGTTCTCACTTCATTAGCAGCATGAACTTATCCTTCATTCATAAGTGTGCTAAGTCCCAATTATAAGCACAATTTCCCCTGCCTAGACATAATAATAAATTTAAATTTAAATGATTACTTCTTCTAGATTGTCATAGTCCTAGCCTTTGGCCAGGGGGTGGAGGTGGGGTTAGTAACCACTTTCAGGATCTCAAGAAAGTTAACGGATCCCCTTCTTTTTAAAAAGTGACATATATACAAACATGCCCAAAATACTGCATACAATTTCAGCAATTTGCAGATCTGAAGCTACTGACCTGCAGGTTAAGAATCCATAATATTGGGGAAACTGGATAGCCATATGCAAAAGAATGAAATTAGATCCTTACCTTACACCATATCCAAAAATCAACTCAAAATGGATTAAAGATCTAAATGTAGTACCTGAAACAATAAAGCACCTTGAAGAAAACAAAGGAAAAGCTTTACTACACTAAATTTGGCAATGATTTCTTGGATATGACATCCAAAGCACAGGCAACAAAAGCAAAAATAGACAATCATGACTTCACTAAACTTAAAAACTTCTGTGCAGCAAAGGAAACATTCAACAGAGTGAAAAGGCAACCTACAGAATGGGAGACAATATTTGCAAACTATATGTCTGATATAGACACATAGAATTTCTAGAATATATAGAATATAATAGAATTTAATAGAATTTCTAGAATATATATAAATATATATTAATTTCTAGAATATATATAAATATATATTAATTTCTAGAATATATAAAGAATTCTGAAAACTCAACATCATAATGTGATTTAAAAATAGGCAAAGGACTTGAATAGACATTTCTCCAAAAAAGATATACAAATGGCCAAAAAGCACAAGAAAAGATGCTCAACATAACTAAATATCAGGAAAATGCAAATCAAAAACAATGTGGTATCACCTCACACCCATTAGGATGGCCACCATAAAAAAAAAAAAAAAAAATGACAAGGGCTGGCAAAAATGTGGAGAAAACTGGAACCCTTGTGTACTGTTAGTGGGAATGTAAAATGGTCTAGCTGTTGTGGAAAAGTGTGGAGGCTCCTCAAAAAATTAAAACTAGAATTACCATACAATCCAGCAATTCTACTTCTTGGTATACACCCATAAGAATAGAAAATGGGATGTCAAAGAGATATTTGTATACCCATCTTCACTGCAGCATTATTCACAATAGCCAAGATGTGGAAGCATCTGTCCATCAATGGATAAATGAATTTTTTAAATGTGATATATATTATACATTCAATGAAATATTATTCAGCCTTAAAAAAGAAGGAAATCCTATCATATGCTACAGCATGGATGAATCTGGAGGACATCATATTAAGTGAAATATTCCAGTCACAAAAAGACAAATACTGCATGATTCCACTAATACAAGGTATTTAACGTAGTCAAACATACAGAAACAGAAAGTAGAATGTGGTTACCAAGGACTGACAAGGAGGAGGAAACGGAGAGTTCAATGGGCAAAGTTTCAGTGAAAAAACTCTAGAGATCTATTGTACAACAGTGTACATATAATTAATACTACTACATACATTTAAAAATGGTTAAAATGGTAAATTTTGTTATTTTTATAAGGAGATATTTACATTTGTGTGTATGTGTACATATATATATTCATGGTCCATTCCATAGAATCCATAAAAATACAATAAATCTGGGAAGGGAGGCTGAGGTCTTTTTTTTTTAGCCTGCCAAATGAGTACAAAATACAATGGAAGGTAGGTGAAACTGGCTATAAGGAGACCAACTATGAGAACATTGTAGTAATCCTGGTATGAGATAATAGTAATAAAATTTTCCTAGCAAACTGAGTTCAGCTAAAAAAAGAAAAAAATAATAATAAAAAATAAAAAAATAAAAAATTCACTGGTGTCACAACTGAAATAACACCCAAAAAAGTCTTCAACACTTTCCTGGATCAAGTTCAATTTTCCTAACAAAAAGATGATTTTGCAGGTTTTGGTTTGCTCTATATAATTTCTTTTTTTAAAATGGTAACATGATCATACAATCCAGCAATCACACTCCTTGATATTTACTTAAAAGAGCTGAAAATGTATGTATACACAACAATCTGTATATGAACATTTACAGTAGCTTCATTCATAATTACCAAAACTTGGAAGCAACTGATGTCCTTCAACAGGCAAAGAGAAAAACTGTGGTATATCCATAAAATGGAATATTATTCACTGCTAAAAAGAAATGAGGCCAGGAGTGGTGGCTCATGCCTGTAATCCGAGCACTCAGGGAGGCCGAGGTGGGAGGATCGCTCAAGGTCAGGAGTTCGAAACCAGCCTGAGCAAGAGCGAGACCCTGTCTCTACTAAAAATAGAAAGAAATTAATTGGCCAACTAAAAATATATAGAAAAAAAAAATCAGCTGGGCATGGTGGTGCATGCCTGTAGTCCCAGCTACTCAGGAGGCTGAGGCAGGAGGATGGCCTGAGCCCAGGAGTTTGAGGTTGCTGTGAGCTAGGCTGATGTCACAGCACTCTAGCCCGGGCAACAGAGTGAGACTCTGTCGCAAAAAAATACATATAATTAGAAAAATAAAAATAAACAAATAAAAATAAATGAGCAACCAAGCCACTAAAAGAAATAGAGGAATCTTAAATGTGTATTACTAAGTGAAAGAAGCCAATATGAAAAGGCTACATACTATATAATTCCAACTATATGACATCTGGAAAAGGCAAAACTATGGAGGCAATAACAACATCAGTGGTTTCCAGGTGTTTGGGAGGACGAAAGGATGAACAGGTCGGGCACAGAGGATTTCTAGGCCAGTGAAAGGATTCTGTATGATACTTTAAGGGTAGATGTATGTCATGTTTGTCAAAACCCATAGAATGTACAACACAGAGTAAATCCTAATGTAAACTATGGACTTTGGGTGATAATGATGTGTCAACGTTGGTTTGTTGATTGTAACAAATGTACCATTCTGGTGGGGGATGCTGTTGGTGGGAAAGGGGCGGGTGTGTGTGTATTTGTGTGTGTCTCAGAGGGAAAACAGGTGGGAACTCTGTACTTTCTGAATTTTGCTGTAAACCTAAACTGATCTAAAAAATAAAGTCTGGGCCGGGTGCGGTGGCTCACGCCTGTAATCCCAGCACTCTGGGAGGCTGAGGTGGGTGGATTGCTCAAGGTCAGGAGTTCAAAACCAGCCTGAGCAAGAGCGAGACCCCGTCTCTACTATAAATAGAAAGAAATTAATTGGCCAACTAAAATACATATAGAAAAAATTAGCCGGGCATGGTGGCGCATGCCTGTAGTCCCAGCTACTTGAGAGGCTGAGGCAGAAGGATTGCTTGAGCCTAGGAGTTTGAGGTTGCTGTGAGCTACGCTGATGCCATGGCACTCACTCTAGCCCAGGCAACAGAGTGAGACTCTGTCTCAAAAATAAATAAATAAATAAAAAAAAGTCTGTTATTAACTTTTTAAAATTGGCAACAAGATCTATTTTATAATATAATCAAAGGAGATTTTATAGTCATTTTTATTTCAATGGTTGAAAAAAGGCATGTTATTTCAGGAAATCTTATAATAACTAAATTTTAATTTCCTTCTATTGGATATGCAATGACTTACATTCCCCTTCAGCTGCCATTACCAAAATAATCACATATGCTTTCTGGGAGAAAGAAAATGTACAGTACTTCCTGGACTGAAGCAGTTCCTCATCTCATGATCTTAGCTGATTAAATGAATACAGACATTTATAAGCTTCATTCAATGCCACTTTAATAAATATATACTTTAAGGTAGAAGACCCTTATAAGAACTCTGTTTCACAAATTCCAACTATAACACGCTTGAGAAGTGGAACTTTCTGTCTTTGTATTTCTGTAAGTCTTTTGTATTTGTTAAAAAGAATTAATCTTTCAAAGCTTATGAGACCTATGATAGTAATAAAATATAAGGTTAATATTATTAAAACATGAAAATCTAGAGTTAGTTTATTATCTCCAGTATGAATGAACTGTAACACATCATTGGAAAAAAAGAAGGTGAAGTTTCTAAACATTTTCTTATTAATTCCCTCCATATTAATGTGAGGTTTAATATAATAGCATTCTCTGTATTAAATTGATCAAGATGCCTAATTTTATCTCTAGATTAATGTTTTAGATTAACTGATAATGCCAGATGCCTAACAGACTTTGAAATAGTTAAGTATTCCAAGACAATTAATTCTCAGGAATAACGATATTATCCCCAAGGGCTGGCAAACAATGGAAGAGAAAGGCAGGGAAAGGAGATTTGTACCTAGCATAAGAAAGAGAAGTACAAAGCAAAGAAAGGGAAAAAGTAAAGGAGACATAGGTACTAGCAAAAGAAAGCACCAAGCAGAGGAAATAACAAAAAAGGACCTGGCATGACCTATAGCATTAAATTAGCATAATTTCATTTATATCTCCAACTAAATATAATTCTTAGTCTTTCATGCTACAATGATACTTCAGAGGCAGAAGAAATAGGGAGAGAGCAAAATATGGTCAGATGGATCAAATTACCACTTTGGACTTGATTTGGTTAGAGGACAGGTGTTTGAATATAATGCACGTACCATTGACAGCTAACCCTCTCTACCCCATTTCTTTCCTTCCACTGTTTAATAAACCATAGATTATCTTTTATTCATGTAATTAACTTTCAATTTAACACACAAAGAGATGTACAAAAATACAGGTACTCTTTCACCTTCTCTATTCTCAGGCAAAATACAGGAGAAAAGCACCTTTTCTGATAGAAAAGAATATAGCTCTCTCAAATTATTTCAACTAATCTACAGTAACTGCTGTGAACTTAATGTTTATGCCCCCCCCCAAAAAATTCACATGTTGAAATCCCAATTGCCATGTGATGACATTAAGAAAGTAGGGTCTTGGGGAGGTGATTAGATCATGAGGGTGAGGCTCTCTTGAATGGGATTAGTGCGCTTATAAAAAGAGGCCTCAGAGAGTTGCTTTTCCTGTTCCACCATATGCAGACACAGTGAGAAGGCACCATCTATGAACCAGGAAACAGGCCCTCACCAGACACGAAATCTGCCAGTGCACTGATCTTAGACTTCCCAGCCTCCAGTACTAAGAGAGATTGTTGCCGGTTTATAAGCTACCCAGTCTATGGTATTTTGTTATAGCAGCCCAAATGGATTAAGACAGTCACTAACTTTTAAAGTTATCCAAATTTTTAATTATCTTCTTTAAAAAACCCTATGTCGATCGGGTGCGGTGGCTCACGCCTGTAATCCTAGCACTCTGGGAAGCCGAGGCGGGAGGACTGCTTGAGCCCAGGAGTTTGAGGTTGCTGTGAGCTAGGCTGACGCCACCGCACTCTAGCCCGGGCAAGAGAGTGAGATTCTGTCTCAAAAAAATAAATAAATAAATAAATAAAATAAAATGAATAAATAAATAAATAAATAAATCCTATGTCTCTAAATTAGAAATAACTTGAAAGAGATCACTATCAATTTTAGTCCCCAAACCCTAAAACCATCACAGATATCAGCAAAACAAAATTATCCTTTCCTCAAAACAACTCACCTCATTTAAGACACATATGAAAAAACAAAGCTGGACTTTCACTTCACCAGTCTCAATTTGTTTTTTCGCTATATGGGAAAATGTTTTTAAAAGATAGATTTTATTTATGTTTTTAGCTTTTATTTATATGTTCCCATTCCAAAACAGATGGGTGGTAGCTAAGAAGGAAGCATATAGTATAAGATCTAAAGGGAGGAGGGGGGAGAATAAGCATCTGGGGAAGGGAAAGAATGGATAGGAAAGTTATGAAGTAGGGATGAGGGGCTAGAATGTGATCTGTACTCAAAACATAAGCTAAAGAATTCTACGCTCCTTAACTGAGGAGGCTGCACATTTGGCTCTAAGCAGCAGCCAAAGCAAAAGAGGAAAACAAGAATAGTTTTTAAGTTGAGGCATTTTTCATTCAAAGGCCCAATTTTGTAAAACAAGACAAGCAAGTCTGAGAGCTCGATAGTTATGTCAAAAACCCAAAGAGATCAAAAAATATAAAACAGAGATGAACTTGAGGCACAAATTGGACAGAGTGGTTGTCCAAGCAATGCTAAGAAGTTGCCATACAAGTTGTTCTTGACTAATAAATAATTCTTACATACTTCAGGGAAACAGCCCCTCAAATAATGGAGGTGGGGAAAGGTTACTTCCATTTTTGCCTAGTGATTACTTGCATTTGATTCAGAATTTCTGGCAACTGCAAACACAGCCTGTTTAGTGGCAGACCTGTTCAGTGCAAAACTAGCTAGTTATACATGAATTACCTTAAAGAGAAAACTTGTCTACTGAAATAGAATCAGTTGTCCTGATCACTTGAATGCTGAGAGTCTGTTTCTGAATGTTTTTAAAAATTGATTCATCTGCCGGGTTACATAATGTAAGCTAATAGGCTAATGCAGCTAATATTCCTTATAAGTAATGTAAAGTTATACCATATTTCATTAACTGTAAAATGCCACTAATGGTAAATATACCATTATTTTATGTACCACCAAAAAGGAAAAACAAACCCTATTTATTACGCTATGGGATGTGAATAATTGTAAGAAACATCCTGATTTGGGAGATGTTAAAATGAGAAGTGCACATTAGAAAAATGTTCGCAAGTGAAACATGCCAGCTTGTTTCACCATGAGCCAGCTTGGTGTCCATTTCTCAGCCTCTGGTGTTGTTACCTCCTCTTACCTTCCTCTCTGACCTGTGCCTTTTCCATTGTTAAGTCATCCTGTTTTTGCTTTCTACCAGGAATTCTTCTCACCTTCCTTTTTCATCCTACTGCTTAATTCTTTTCCCCATCTGTACATCTTGAAATATGTGAAAAGATGCTAGGCAGAAGAAATATGTGTTTATAAAATCAGCTTCTCCAATGGACAACCCAAAGCCCCCTAGACTTTTTTTTGTTTTTTTTTTTTGGACACAGTCTAGCTCCATCATCCTGGCTAGAGTGCAGTGGCGACCTATTTTTTTAATTGGAGGATAAGTATATAATAACTGTAAAATAATTATATAATTCACCACAGAAAGAAGGACTTAAATTCAGGAAACAACATTCCCCTCCCCCACACAAAGTAATCAAGGTCATTTAGGGAACTTCTCCATTTTTTATTTGTATGCTCTTATCACCGTATTGTTTTATTTTTTTAAAATAGTAACCCAAAGGCAAAAATTCCCCTCGATGTTCCAGACACAAAGTGCATAATTTTAAAGCAAGTTCACATTTAGAACTGGGATGTAAATCTCTGTTTGCTCCAAAATCATACCATTGCAGCCTCTCTGGAGATTGTAAGATAGATAACACTTTAATCATATCTTAATACCTCCTTAAATATGACCAGCCCAAGCAATTTGCCAAATAACAAATAAAATTATTTTATATTCAACATGCTGAATATACTTTTATTGCTTTAGAAGTTCGTTTCTGAAAACAACAAGTTATAACAGTCCTAGCTAGAAGCTTAAAATTTCAAGATTTGGTTATAAAGATTTTGAAAGCTGAATTCAACAAACTTTGGTGAATGCTAGGGACAAAGAAATAAATGAGATCCAGTCTCTATCTTTGTGTCTACAGGGCTATCCCTCCTTTAAGAAAGATACACACACACACACACACACACACACACATATAAAGAAGTATGGAAACAAACATAAGAGAGTAATTCCACCTGTCTGGGTGTATACATGGGGGTGACAGTTGAGCCAGAAGGGAAGAATACCTAAAGAGGAGAAGCACATCTGAAGTAAGTGAAGAGGAGGATGCATTTACTACAGCTGAAGTAGAGAAAGACTGGAGATAGGACTGAATATGGACTTTTTTAAAAATAATTTTTCCCCTTATACGTTGTCACATTTCACAAGCAACTAGAGTTAACTCCCAAAGATACAATGAGTATAGAATAAAAGTAAATTAGGTTGAAAAATGTATCTAAAGATGCTGGATAAAATATATGATTAACCTTGAGGGGAAAGCAAAGGAAGTCCTAGAGAGCAGAAAACATAAATTCACAAGGGTAAAGAACACTATAGTCAGAGTTTTCCCTGGAGTTATTGGCCAGTTCTTGGTAGATGAAAGTCTAGGTTTTAATGGGTTACTTAGAGAGATGACAAGAAGCCAGGTGGGGCTCGAAAAGGGATATAGATTAGATTAACATCACCTTTATAAATATGCCAAGACTCCCCCCACCAACCTCCCACAAAGGCTGTATTCTTAATGGGTGAAATAGGAAAAAACTCATTCTGCAGAAAGAGATAATGGGAATAGGGGTCTTTTATTGGCTTAGTTCTTGGTAGAAGAGTAAAACCTAAACATGTCTCCACTGTGAATTCTTAATAAGTCTGCACCTCTGTAGGGCTAGAATTCAAACTAGTTGTGCGGCCAGAAAACTCAAGTCAAACTTTACTTAAAAGTAGGCAGTACCCCTAGACACTCAAATAATCTCAAAGAAAAAAAAAATTCCCAGCCTCAAGAAATTACAACAAATAAAGTACCAATAAGATGAGCTCACAATTTAAAAAATCACCAGAGAAAGAAACAAGCACCTATGAGTCACAGACAATGAACAACTATAGTATTAGACCAACAATGAATGCAGATAGAGTATTATGAGTTGCAAACAACAAATAAGTATTTTTCATATACTTGAAAAAATATAATAGGGGGGAAAGTATGATGGTATAGGAGATTATTAAAATTGACCAGGCAGGCTTGAAAATAAACATTACTTATTACCTTCAGACTTTACGTATGCATGTTAAAATTTCTAGGGCAACTGAAAGAACAAAATAAGGTATGAAACTTACAAATAAGGAGAAAAATATGAAAAGCAGGCCATATGTAATATATAAATAAGATGGTAGGGATAAATTTTAAAAGATCAGTACTCATGATTGATGTAAATGGATTAAATGTTTCGCTTACAAGTTTTTATACTACAACTAGATAAAAGTTTAAGTATATGTTGTTTATCAGAGACATATAAAATATAAGAACAGAAATGTTGAAAGTAAAAGGACAATGAAAGAGAGGTTAAAAGATATACCAAAACACTGGACAAAGAAAACTGGTTAGCTATTCCCACTTAGAATGTAGAAAGAAACAAGAGACTTTTCCTTAACAAAGAAAAAAAGGTTAGATAAGTAACAAAGAAAAAAAGGTTAGATAAGTAATGAAATCATAGTTTTGTTTTTTTTTTTTTTTTTGAGACAGAGTCTCACTTTGTTGCCCAGGCTAGAGTGCCGTGGCGTTAGCCTAGCTCACAGCAACCTCAAACTCCTGGGCTCAAGCAATCCTTCTGCCTCAGCCTCCCAAGTAGCTGGGACTACA
>CAUYRT010100500.1:0-22018 GCA_963574885.1 Lepilemur ruficaudatus | reverse complement strand
AAATTTCAAAGCTATGTTTGTTTTGGTCAATATAATTTTTTTTTTTTTTTTTTTTTTTTTGAGACAGAGTCTCACTCTGTTGCCCAGGCTAGAGTGCCGTGACGTCAGCCTAGCTCACAGCAACCTCAAACTCCTGGGCTCAAGCGATCCTTCTGTCTCAGCCTCCCAAGTAGCTGGGACTACAGGCATGCGCCACCATGCCTGGTTAATTTTTTCTATATATACTTAGTTGGCCAATTAATTTGTTTCTATTATTAGTAGAGACGGGGTCTCGCTCTTGCTCAGGCTGGTTTCGAACTCCTGAGCTTGAGCAATCCGCCCGCCTCGGCCTCCCAGAGTGCTAGGATTACAGGCGTGAGCCACCGCGCCCGGCCACTATAATTTTTTTTTATGCCAGTAAACTATATGTATATTTTCCTTGCTGATTTAATGATTCTTTACCTGGTTTGTTGTTATTATTGTTGATTCAAAAGTCTTTCTAGGTTGAAATATAGAGACATTGTTACAAAGCATCGTCAGGATTTTAATTATTTTTTACGTTTTCCTGTATTATAAATAAAATTTATTTTTCTCCATGGTACTTTTTTTTAATAGAGAAATTATCTCCTAGCACCAACATTAAACTAATCTTAGTGATGACAAATGTCACCTAATAAAGAGGAAAAATAATGCATATCTTTTAGGGTTATAGGATTAAATGATATAATGCATGTAGAGTACAAATCTAAGTGCTCGTTACATAACACTGCTCAGTTAATTGGAGTCATATATGAATGACTCTGATAATTTTATAATAATCAATTTATTATCTTTTATAGTTAAGACAATTTGCTACATTTGGTATGCAAGTCTTTGGGAGAAAATAGTAAACTTTTATTCTTTACTTGTAAAACTGTACTTAAATTCTTTAAAAATAAAAAGGCATTAGTTGTCTTTTACTTAAAGAATTCTAAAATTCCTTTGAGCAGCAGAAGCTACAATGTTATAATGATTTAAACCACCAAGGCTTTAACATATTGTGAGATGCATTAATAACTTTGTAATACTTAAAATGTGTCATGTATACTTTGCTAGTCTGTGACTAACCATAAACATTTATAAGTGGCCAAAATAATATCATGGGAACATGAATGCATTTTTTAATAAACACCCACATGACAAATCTTTCCAGTGACTCTCTTTTTTACATTAAAATAAAATAATCAAAGGTTTAATAAATGAGTTTAACTTCGGATAATAAACTTATCTCTAATCCTAGGGCATACGTTCTTTTAACTATATTTAGATTTTATTATATACACATTCACCTTACTTGGCTTAACAGAATTTCTGCCAAACTTTATAATTTGAAATAAAATTTTTTTTTTTGAGATTTCCTACTGAGATAGATTAAATACAGCCACAAATTCATTGCCACTCTGTTCATGGAGAAAAGTGATTTTCCCTTCCTTTGAATTCGGAAAATATATAACTGCTTTGTTCAACAATGTGTTGAAAGTGACACCATGTCAATTTTAGTTACCCTTTAAGAGGACTGGCAACTTCTGCATTGGTCTCTTGGAGCCCTAATCTGCTGCGTAATAGACAATATGTGAGACTTAGAAATGACGATGAAAGGGAGAGTGGTCCATCGAGTTCAGTCTTCCAGTCATGACCACCACGGAAATGGTACTCCAGTTTATGACACATAACTTAGAGGCAAACCATGCAGTCATGCCTTCTCCAAATTCCTGATTCAACAAATTATGAGAAAAAATAAAATCAGTGTTTAAAGCCTCAAATTTTGAGAGTAATTTTTATAGAGAAAAAGATAACCAAAATACTTGCAATAGCATTTTCCTAAACAGTCATTGATAAATATTAATATTTCATGATAGTGTTATTAGAACTAATATTTCTAAAACCAAATTGCTAAGATGTGTGTGATTTTAAAATATACTATTCCCGTTAAAACCATATTAACAAATTAAATTTTGAAAATATGAATCATAGTTCTGTGCAGTTACATTTCACATGAATATTTATATCAAATATACATCACATTTTAAAAGCATTGAGAAATCCAAAATCTAGACATTTTGTTTAAAAGATAAAAATTATCTTTGTGTAATTTAAAAAATATATTTGCCTAATGAGTAATGAAGTAGAATGTCTTCATTTCTTTCATGTTTATAATAATATCAAAATATAATTTTATTACCAGTATGACTAAGAGTCATAATAATACAATTTCTCAATTTGAATAAGTACCATATTAACTACTTTCCAAGGTGACATGAAACAAGAAAAGTAATTTTACTGAAGAGTATAGTATTTATCCTATGTTTTCTGTGGAAACTATTTAATTTGTTTTCATCATATATGATGCTAACAGAAAATTAGTAATGTCAGTTATCAGTGCAGGTCTCCTAAATATGTGCATTATTTTTAAAAAATAAATTATATTCTAAGTTTCGGCATATATATTTCTTCCTTTGGTTTTCTTGGTAACAGCTAACAAAACACATTTAACCACAAATTATTCCCGGAAGCATTATATATCTATTCACATGATAAAGCAAGCTGCAGCAAAGAGATACATATTCTAATAAGGTGTTTAGATTATATTCACATTGCATACATGCAAGTGTTTGCCAAAGTAAATTAAGCCGGAAAGCTATCATTTTCTTGTTACTGATAGAGTTCATCTATATTCAGTTGCATTTCCTTTTTAATGTGCATTTTACTATCAAATTCCTTCAATCTCTTTTCCTCCTTTCTACTAATCTTCCCTTGCTCTCTCTCTCATTATAATGGTTGTAGAGTGTAAAGCATATTTGATGAACCATTACAAGAATACGGAGCAAGATAGTAAACTTCTATTTTTTGCTCCCATATGTTAATGCCCATTTTAACAGAAGCCATACATGATACTTTATTTTCTTTAAATTATCTAATATATCATGGTATTTTTTTAATAACAGAATATTATGGGGGTACTTTGGTTAGATGTCCAATTAAAATCTAACGTTAAAGGCACCCTATTTTTGAATACTAAAAAAGATTCATAATCGTTAAAAAAGAGCCATGTGAAGTACTGTTTATATAATTACCACATTGTTTCCAAATTACTTATTTGTGTGCTGCACAACTCTAACACCTGTGACCTTTCAATGAAGAGATCATATGTCATTTATAGTTGCTATCACCAGGGCAAACCTCAGTATCTGTTACATAGAATTCTCCAAAGATGTTCACTAAATAAATGGGTAGGTAGGCGGAAAGATTGATGGATGAATAGAATAAGGTATTAACTCTCTAAAAAAGAAAATTATGATGAAAAACTAGATGCCACACATAAAAATGCTTTATATCAGTATATATTGTCAGAGAAAAATAATGTCACGATACTTAGCATAAATTTGGCCCACTTTTGTGCAGCATAAGCAGAGCTAATTATACATAGGAAGGCATCTGAAATAATTCTGAAAGACGATCTCAAACTCTTTAAATTCATTGATGTCATCTCCCAAAAAGCAGCACTTAGACATGCATGTAATTATGCAAGTCAATCATTTACATGAGAAGCATAAAAGCATCCTGGAGAGGCAGAGAATTAATACTACTCAACAATTTATTTTATCTATTCAAGCATCTTAGATATTAAAATATAAGTTATCACACTACACAATACCACTAAAAAATTGGAATGATGGCACCAAGGAAAAAAAATCATTATTGTCTCTATTCAAAGGTATTGAAAGCATGGGCAGAAATCAGAGTCAATAGAGTTTTAAAACACGTTGGCACATCACTACAATTTGGCTGACTGCTAAGCCCTCTTTCCACATGCCGCGTTGTATGGCTCTTGTTCATGTTCTTTGTATTTCCTTGCTCCTCACATGTAACCCTCAGTGATAACGCTGGAATTCACTGCAAGCATGACTTCTCCAGAATTACCAACAGAGCAAACATCACATTGCCCACCTAACCAAGCTGTTCAACTTAGATCCAAGAAGAATGACTTATCCTACTTTCATGTCAAATTGATTATCAAATTATTGTTTTGATCCCATACTTCACAGATGATAATCAGCTTCTGTTCCCAAAAAAGGAGAAAAAAAGATTTATTCATTTTTCTTCATGCATTGTCTCTCTCTCTCTAGAGACTGCACACAATTCCATGAAGCCTAACTGAAAATCCATTACTGAGAAAGACTGTGAGACCCTTTATCTCCAAGATATTTTTGTCAGGTACACATTGACAAAACAACTTCCTTAGCCTCTTTCAGCTGTAAAATTCTTATGCCAGTTAACTCATGGGACGCCTAATCACCAATTAACAGGCATATACATTTAATTAACAAATATTTAATGTGCTAGGCAGGGAGAATACAACATTGGACAAGAAAAACAATGCCCTTGTTTCCCGAAGCTTACATTATTGTGACAGAATGAGGGTGAGACAGACAGTTAAGTCAATACCTAAAGAAAATACCAGATACTAATAAGTATTTGGAAGACAAGAAATAAGGGAGTGCAGTATTTACCTTTGAGAGAAATAATATGAATACTCTGGGCCAGAAAATATAAGATTTATCTGCCCTATCCCTAAAGGAAGAGTTATCCTAGACATGTTGAATTTTTAGGATGATACTGCACATGGTGAAACAGAGTCCAAATCAAAGAAAAGAAAAAAGGGCTGTTTGATTTTGGAAAAAGTGCAGCGTCATTGTCAGAATTTGAGCATCAACAACTACAGGAATTGATAAAATGTTTGTCTAAAAAACTAGGCAACTAATTGAAGCTCTTGCTGAGGTGTCCTCACAATAGTCCTCAGATGGCCAATGAACCTAACAGATTGCATATTTAAGCTGAGAAATAAATAACTTAAAAGAGCACTCTATATCTTCAGAAAAGGAGAAAGGATATTTCAATATAAAGACCCTAAGTGGAAATAAATTCGGAGAGTTCCAAGACCATGAAGACCAATGTGTCTACAGTGTGGTGCTTAAGATCGAAGTGATACTAAAACACGATAAAAACTTAGAATGTATCCAGATATACAGGGCGAAGGGCTGAGGATTCATTTTAGCACAATGGGAAGCTATTGAATGTTTTTAATCTTAATTGTGCCATAATCTGGCATAATATTAAAAACTAATAAGATATTGTATATAGTATGTATCAGAATGGGGAAAGGGTAGAATTGGGGAGACCAGTGAGGAGGCTGCTGTGGAAGTTCAGATGAAAAATAATTAGGGTTTAACCTGGGAATTGTAAAGAAAGGGGAACATTTTGGGGCCAATATTATAGAACTTGCAAATTTGGTTAGCTATTGGGATGATAGGAAAGAATAGAATCATGGATAACTCTTAAATACATGGCTTTCACAACTGAGAAGATAATTGTTTCATTTTCTGAGACAGGGAACCCTGAAGGGAGGACAGTATTTTGGCCATGTGTAATTTAACTTGGGTATCAGCATCATACGTGAGGTATACACTAGACAGTTGGATATATGAGCTTAAACTCAGTAAAAATCTGAGCTGGAAAAGGGTCACTTCGTATAAATGGTATTGATAGTTGCCGTTAAATCAATCACTAAGGGAGCGCACATAGGCAGAAAAGAGAAGAGGGCCCTTAAATGAGTCATGGGAGAGTATAATGTGAGGCATTGCATTCCTTTTAGTTTGAAAGTACAACAAAGCAACACAAACTTAAATGTCTTACAACAGTACAAATGAATTATCTTAGTTTTGGAAGTTACAAATCTAAAATGGATCAGCAAGGCTTCTGGAAGCTGTAGGAGAGAATCTGTTTCCACGCCTTTCATAGCTTCCAGAGGCTGCCCACACCCCTTAGTTCTTGACACTCCATCATTCCTACCTCTGATTACATCATCACGACTCTTCCTCTGACTCTTACTGTCCTGTCTCCCTCTTTTTCTTATAAGGTCCCTTGTGATTACCCTGGGCTCATCTGGATAAACCAAGATAATCTCTCCATCTCAAGAACCTTAACTTAATCTCATATGGAAAGTCATTTTGATATAACATATTCATAGGTTCCAGGAATTAAGAAGTGGACATCTCTGGGAGGCTATTATTCTGCCTGTCACAGGCAAGTAGTAGAGCCTGGATTCAACTTAAGAGACTGTGATTTCAAAGCCTACACACCAGAGACTTTCTGGAAATCAATTACCCTTGGATATTACTGGGGAGGAAAGTACATTACTTGGAAAATAATGTACTAGGCTAGAGAAGTAAATTTATAAAAATTTTAACATGAATTAAGTATTAAAGATCACTTAATATCCTTCAATTCTTATAGAGATGAGAGAATAATTAAGTGCATTTAAGTGTCACTAATTAGTGGTAAAGCTAGGATAATCTGGGTTATTTTTACATGTAGTTCTCTATGCTCCCCTCTTTACAACTTAACCTGATTTTTAATAGACATGTTGGAGTGAAGACTGCCATTTGCCGGACTGCTTGGGTTTGAGTTCTGGATCCATCACTTATGAGATGCATGATCTTGGTTATCTCTCTCCCGAGCTTATCCATCTGAAACAGTAAGATGATAACAGTGCCTACCTCCTACTGTACTTGTCAGACAGTCCAAGTTCCTTAGGAAGAAAAGGACCAATGGCAGTGGTATCCTGCATGGGATTCATTATAGGGCTTAGACCTACAAAACTGTGGTTTTCCTATGAATTTCCTGACATCACTTGCCACCTTGTTGGGACAATGGCATCAGTTTTGGCTAAGTTATGAGCAGAAATAGCACATGCCAATTCTAGGCTGAGTGATATTAGAGCTATCTTGCCACCTACATCATATCCTTTCCATGGCTATTGTGATCTCAATGGTCCTATGTCAAAAATACAAAATTGCAAGAGCCAGCTTTCTTTGTCAGTCTTTGTGTGAGAAAATTTCTTTGCCTTAAACCATGATATTTTGGTATTTTTTGTTACTACAACATAGCAAATTTGATACATTTGTAATTCAAAAATTGTCAAATATTAGTAATTTCATACATTGCAACTTACCAGTAAATTTAGATGAATGTAACATATTACTAAGAAATGTTTTAAGAAAGCATTTAATATAATAAAATTATACTTAGTGTACTATTAACAGTGAACTTGGTTGCATTTAGCTAATTATATTGTAGTTCTACAAACATGAATTTTTAAATTATTATTTCCTTATTTGGGTGCTTTTGAAAAGAAATGCAAAAAGAAGGAGAAGAAATCATACTTCTGTAAAAATGGAGAGAACTTTGGATGATTACTGTACATTATTGCAAAAATCATGCAGAAAATACAAATTCATAGCTGCTTTTCAGTCCTTTTTACCCTGAAAGATTTTTTTTTATAGAATACAAAGAGAGGAAACTAAATATTCCCAATAACAGTGTGGGGAACTCTATTCTGAATTTTTCTCTGCCATAATATTTCATTTTGCCTTTCCCCATAATAAAAAGAATTATCCTAGAGGAATTATCTATGAGGAAACATCACAGAAAATAAAAGATTGAAAAGTGACTTTGAAGCCATCTGGCAGAATAGTCTTGCTATTTGAAGCCTACATTGTCAGTGCAGCGTAGCTACCAAGTGGCTATCCAGCATATATTTATTTCAGGGACAGGAAACTTACTGGCTATAGGAAAAAACAAACAAACAAACAAAACAATCCTTTTCTCCCTTTGGTCAGCTAAATCTTTAGAAAATTCTCCATTATTCAGCATTTGAGTTATTTTATCCTGTGTCTATACGTTCTGCTTCTACTCCTTGCAGATATATGGAGCAAGTTAAGTATCTTTCATTATTTCTTTAGACAGAAATATGTGTGTCTATGTCTCCCATAACACAAACTGATGCCAATATATAAGCATGACTTCCTGTAATCTAAACTAGCCTTAATAAAAAGCTCCAAGCAAAATTCAACTAATCTTTTCACTTACCAGCTAATTAGAGGGACAGATTTGTTATAATAATCTTCTACTAACAGAATTGTAATAGCAATTGCCTTTTAGAAAATACAAAAATACCTCACAGTTTCTATGGGTCAGGAAAAAAGTGAAAATATAGAGCAGTCTGCCTTTTCAAATGCTATATCCACCAACTTAAATCAATATAAGAAAATGCATAAATGAAAATTTTAAAAAAAGGAACTTAGATAAGGAACTGTAATTAGGACAAATTCATGAATTCATTTATGCCTTTGGCTAAAATACATCCCTCCTCAAATCAGTTTGAAGCTGTTTGCACGGCAGGGTGTTTCACCTACTAATGTTTATTAGCATCCTCAATGTCAGTTATTTTTAAAAAGCTCTCTTCCAGGACTTTGAATAAATTATCTATCAAGTGCAGCAGTGCATGGCAACACCCAAGACACAATTTGCAGCCTTGCACTGGCTCTCATTATTTGGTGTAAATGAAATCCCAGATCATTAAACTTTTTAAAAAACGAAGGCATCTTGTATTAAAAATAGGAGCAATTGAAAGTCCTCCTAGGTCATTTCTTTCGGTCTATAATGTGCATAGTAATGAGGCTGGAAATAGGTTCAATCCCTCTGCAATTGTTTCCTTTTCTTTGAAAGACAAAAGTTGTTTCTGTCAAACACATCACAGAAAAAGTTCAGGCAGGCTAGTTTTATTCTATTCCCCTGGGAAAACCCATGGAAAATTGGCCAAGAGAAAAGACAGTAGAAGCAAGAATGATAAGAAAAAACATAATCTGAAATTTACAAAGTTATGTATTATATGCCAACAAACTAGGCTGCCTGCTAAATAACTGCCCATGATTCATAATTCTATGTGTCTGAAGGTTTTTTTCCCTCTTCATATATTGTAAGCTTTAAATAAATATTAAGAAGATGGAAAGGGCTTTTCCTGGATCTGGTTATATAGGCTTTATCAATTTCAGGCAAGATGCAATACTTTCTTGACAATGAGTTTCAACAAATCTGCAGTCTCTCCTGCCGGGCTTACTATGAATTTTGATGATGCTTTATATACGACTCAAAACTATTTGATGTTGCCATGCTTTTAATCCATGAACTAAGATTCGTAGCTTATCAAAAAACATTTAGTCACAAACCAATATGAAGTAGATGTTATCTACCATAGCTTGTTTTGTTGTTGTTTTACCATTGCAATAAATACATACGATACTACAATGTGATATCTGTATAATGTGAATGTTGAGGAAAAGCCTTAAACACCTCCTTACAAGTTAAACATCATAGGTGTGGTTTCAGTCTGCATTACCAATACATTATAGATGCAGTTTAACCTGTGGTGTTTCTCAATTTGTGGAATTACAAAAAAGAAAAGTAAAAGTATTCTATTGGCTTTATCCAGAAAAGTCTAAATGCAATTAAACTTTGGGTTAATGTGGTTATTCTCCACTACAGTTAAGTTCCATAAGTGCAGACAATTTCTTTTTTTCTTCCTCAATATATTTGCATTATGTAACATATTTCTGGCATAGTAGATACTCAACAAGTCTTTTTAAATGAATGAATGAATAAATGAACGTAACTGGCATATTTTAATTCTGCGTCTTCCTGCCTTCAAATGTTTCTGCCAGAACAGAATTAGCTTTGAAAATGTGTCTCATAAATAATCACCAAATTTCTGTGGTGTTTCAAGTATTATGATGATAAGTTTAATAGAAACATATTAGCACATTAAGAAATTTAGAGCTAATTCAGTGTAAGCTGCTGCTAAGCAATTCTAGAATACTCTTTATAACATTTGTGATTGTGGAAGGCAGCTTCTAAGATGCTCTCAGGCTCCTGGTATTGATATCTTTGTGTAACTTCCTTCCTTTGAATGCTCAGTGGACCTAGTACTAACGTCTAATATGGCAAAAGTAATTTTTGGAGATTAGGTTACCAAAACAATCTCTCTCTCTCTCTCTCTCTCTCTCTCTCTCTCTCTCTCTCTCTCTCTCTCTCTCTCTCTTTCATTCCTGAGACTGGGAGAAACAAACCACTAAGTTGTGAGCAGCCTTATCAAGAGGTTCATGTGACGTGATCCAGCAGCCCTTGAGAATCTGACGCCTGAGGACAATGAGAGTGAGCTTGGAAGTGGCTCACTTAGCCCCAGTGCAGTTATGAGATGACTGAGGCCCTGGCTTGGCTCAGAGTCATAGTTACCCAAGCTGCCCCATGATATCTGAGCCACAGAAACCATGATATAATAAACATCTGCTGTTCTCAGTTACTAAATATTGGGGTGACTTGTCACTTATACAGATCATTAATACACAGAGAGTGAATAATTCTCACACTCAGTGTATGTATAAGTCATAGACTATAATTTCATATGCCTATCAATATGGAATTTATAGGTGTAAGAGAAACCCATTAAAAACTTTTTTTTAATTTCTTAATTTTAAGTTGAAATATGTCACCTTATCATTTTCACCTGTTGGCTTCTAAATGCTAATACCAATCAGTAAATAAGACAAATCATTTTTCTTCAACACTATAGATTGTATTTTAATAAGGGGGACAGGCAGTAAGCAAATTTAAAGATGAACAAAATAATTACAGATTACTTCACATACTAGGAGAGAAAGAACAAGGTAAAAGGCAGGGTGTAATTGGAGAAGTCCCCATAAGTTCCTGTGAGCAAGGGAGGAGTCATCCCTGAGCTTATGATGTTTGAACTACGTTTAAAGAATAAGAATGAGTTAGTCATATAAAGAGCCAGGGAAAGATCAACCTGTGTAATAAAGATGACATCCCAGGGGTCAGAAAAAGGTTAATAATATTTAAGGAATAGAAATAAAGCAAATTGGATTGAATCATAATAAGAAAGGGGACAAATGGTTGGTTAGTGATAAAGGTGGAAAAGCTGGCAGGGGCCAGATGTTGTAGAGCCTTGAATACCAAGGAAGGGGCTCATTTTTTTTCTTTTTACATATAATTGGAAGCCTTTAAAGGTTTTATCAGGAGAGTATCACATCTTAACCAAAATCCTCATGCTTGTGAAGACTCTGCCTTTGGTGTGCCTTTTTTTCTCACTAAGGTATATCAGTGCCTTGGAGTTAGTGGTAACTTGGGATATTATATAGAAATAACTAAATTTTTTCTCTTCTGCTCTGGCCGGTAAGGAAATTTCTGGCTCTCCTTCTTGAAAGAATTGTCAGTCAAAATATCCCACTTATATTCAGAAAGAATGGCAAGATTTTCTCTGGAATCTCTTCTATTCAAGTAGGCTTTTGAAAAATTCATGACCATTTCCTGAATTTAGATCCGGGGCTGAGGAAGTACTGATGACAATCATCATAACATCAGAAACATAAAATGAGTTAGTTATAGGCAATAGACTGTGTGCCTCAAATAAGTAAGAAGTTCTGAGCCTGGCACCAGAAAATATAAGTCAACAATAGTATTGTATAGAAGGTGTTCTACTTTTAAGTGGTACTTCTTGGATTTCTCACATCATCGTGTCAGTCTTTGACCAAACTTGAGAAAAATGCAATAAGGTCAGTGTATCTGAGAGCAGTGGTTAATGACTGCTGTGTAACCACAACAACAAACACGTATAAAATCTCAGTGACATACACATTAACAATTACACAGGTTGGCTGGAGCAACTCTGTTTTAGGCTGTGGTTCAATTGTGTTTTGTTTTAGGCTATGAGTCTGTTCCATGTGTCTTCCTTTGGGCCCAAACTCAAGGTATAAAAGCTATTTGGGGCACCTACTCCTTGCAGAGGTTGGGAGTAACAAGTAGGTAAGTGAAACAAATAGTTCTTAATTAATACCTGGGTTCATAACAGGCATCTTTTGTCTCTTATGCCCATATTTCATTGGCCAAACCAAGAAACATGACAAATCTCAATATCCGTGGAGGTGAGCACTACACTGCCCCTATGGAGAACAAAGTGGGGAATGGAGTGATTATTTTCTGAACACTAATCTAAACTATGACACTGTAGGTCACATATTGTTATGACACAGTATAAATATATGCTCTTTCTATAAGAGCCCTGGGATTGGATGCAATCAACATTTTAGATGACAACTAAGCCGTAATCTGCAGGGTTTCTGGGCCCTATAGTATACTCTTCATTTGACCTCCTTTCTTTAAGGCTTGTTTATATAGCTCTTTACTCTGTCCAGTTGACAGGTATTGCCATCCAATCAGATCACTGACTATACCCAGCATAGTCTCCATCCTGTATCTTGGATAGTGCTGATGGCATAATTTAACACATGAATTGTTCACCTAGGTGGAGCATCTCTAACAATTCTAAACCTTAAAAAAATAAGCATATAAGTTAATAATTAGACTCTCTTTTTCAAAGAGGCAAAAGTGGTGTGGTCCAGTTCCTAGAAGAGCCGGGAGCTCAGCATATGCCTCAAGGAGATGTTTAAAATGTGTTAGGATCATGCTAGGATGGAGTCCTCTGCTTTTGAGTTAACATATTGCCATATGTATTTGAGGTCTTGGTTTTGCTGCCATTGAAATTGTTTTATATCAGGAGAAGGGAAAGAGTGGCAATAGGTTATGTATTTGTTTTTAAAATAGCAGTCATCTAAAATATATATGTCATTTCTGACATTAATTAGATATGCCATATCCTATATGTTTATGACTTTAATTTTTCCTAAAACTTCCTTCTATTGTCAAGAGAGATAATATTTGGGGAATTTTTATGTTTTTATTTTAATTTGTTATTATTATTATTATTTTTTGAGACAGAATCTCATTCTGTTGCCCTGGGTAGAGTGCAGTGACATCATCATAGCTCACTGCAACCTCAAACTCCTGGGCTCAAGCAATCCTCCTGCCTTAGCCTCCCGAGTAGCTGGGACTACAGCACATGCCACGATGCTCAGCTAAATATTTTATTTCTAGCAGAGATGAGGTCTTGCTCTTCCTCACACTGGTCTTGAACTCCTGACCTCAAGTGATCCTTCCACTTTGGCCTCCCAAAGTGCTAGGATTACAGGCGTGAGCCACCATGCCCAGACTTTGTAGACTTTTTTAATTGAATCAGAAATGTTTGCTCTTGAAATCTCTATCTTTATATCATTATCTGATAATGCAAACCATCTTGAAATAATTTACACAAAAATGTATTATCATGTGTAGATAAACTTCCTGTCTGGGAAAAAAATGAAAATCCAGTTGGCATACTTTATATAATGAATGCATTCTGTAAGATTTTGGTAAACCACCATTGTATACTCTTAAGTAACCATATATAAACTGTATAAATATGAGACAACATCTTTTAAATTTCTATGTTAACATCATTTGTCTAAATTGTTTTTGGTATGAAATACACATGTCATATTAAAAAAAATATTTGTTTCTGAATATTGTTTTGAAAAGCAGTTTTGAATAAATATTTAATATGTGGAGATTTATCTACTCATGTTTTTTATACAAATATTCATGATGAGACTTAAGAATATATCATGGTTTTATTTCTCTATGATTTTCTGAACATAATTTACCATCAACATATACAAAGCCAAGTTTTCAAATATCTTACACCTTTTATGATAAGTAATCTAGTGTTTTGAAATTATCAAAGTAGATTATAAGAGAAATTTATATGCATCCATGCCATTAAATAAAACTTTACATAAATATTTCTGGCCTGTGTGCAGTTATTATAAAAGATATATTGAGAAAATAATACAAATTTTTATTTTATAGATGCCTCAATTGGCTTGCCATTGCCATTTAATATATTTTATGGAAAGAATAAATTTTATTTTTCTTGTCTTGGGATAGGTTTTTTTTTTCCATAACAAGTCTTTATTTCTAAAATGTGCCCTTTTAATTTTTTTAATTTCTTGAATTGTAATTGACACACTACAATGTACATATTTATGTGCTACAATTTGATGCTTTAATACATGTATATGTTATATAATGATCAAATCAGGTTAGTTAACATAGATATTACCTCATTCATGATGTAGTTTTACAAATTTAGTCAATTGCTTAACTTCTGTTTTCTAAGTTTAGTGGTTTGTCTTTCTATTTTGGAAACTCTCATGCTTATGATGAAAAGATTATAAGTCCTAAGCTGAGTCTTAGAAAACAAATTCAAATGGCATGTTTTTACAGAGGAGGTAAAGGTAGGAGGGATAAGCTAAATGACTTGCTTATGGAAACACACCAAGCTCTCCTCTCAGCTGAGCTGGAACAAGTGGAAAGTGTTCCATCCTTTGTGCTGTGCTGCTGTAGCTCTCTGTGGATTCTTTGTCATTCCGTACCTTCCACAAGTCTGGCACCACTTTCAGTCATCATCATAATTTTCATTAGCAAGGAAAATCCTCCTCAACTGAGCAAGGGACTAGAAATCCTACTTATATTTTTATCAGGTAGTCTAAACAGGAAGGAGTGAAAAAGACAATGTGTGAGAATTCATTCAATGAATCATTAAAAGATCTTATGTATTAAAAAAAAAAACATAGCTGGGTCTCAAAGTTCTTGATCCTTTGCTTTTTGAGCTGGCATCAATTATCCTCTTTTGATGTCTACAACACTATAATTTCCTAGAATTTCTTCTACATTTCTGGCTGTTCCCTCAGAGGCATTTACTATGTCATCTTTTTCCTCCTTTACATTCATTCAATAGAACTCCCAAGAATGGATTCTGTTTTCTTTTCTTCCTGTGCCAGGAAATATAAACTAATATCCTAACTTCAACTCTCTTATTTCTGTGAATTACTTTCATTACCATATGTCTAGCCTTCCATTTTTCCTTGTTACTTCTGCATTTACCATTGAAATACTCATTATAAATACTGAAAAGTTCTTCTACCTCTCTCTCATTCTCTCTCTCTCTTTCCCTCTCTCTCTCACACACAGACACACAAACAGATACACACACACATTCGCACACACACACAACTACCATCATCAAATCTATGTCTGTCAATATCCTCTTTGTTATTAGGCCTGAAATACAGTCACCTCAACTGTATCTTTCTATTGATCATGGCATCTACAAATTGATAATTTCTGATAGTTCACACAATATCTATCCTCTGTATCCCTATGATTACTATCTGTAGGCAGCCTGTTTCATGGCAAGAGTGACACCATCTTAAAGCAAAGTCATGGCAATGACCAGTGTATGACTCCTGCATACCAAGGTGTTTTGTAGCAAGTTCTATGTGCAATACCTGTAACTTGTGCATAAAAATGCTTATCTAACCTCTCTTGTGGTCACAAGTTTTGGCAAGAAAGTCTCAGACATGACCAGCGGCACATGGCTTTACCCTAAAAACTTGCTATATAAAGGATACTTTCTGGAGGGCAGATGTGGGGATCCACCATCTCATGAGACATCACTTCTGTTCCTAAGTTCCATGTTAAATATTTCTTTCTGATAAACTGGATTTGTCAGCCTCTTTCTTTGGACTCTCAGCTCCCTCAGCCATCGGAGGTAGGTTTTCATATACCTGTTCACAGTGGAACACAAACTTAATTTAGAAATTCAGTAATTTGTCATTCAGTTTATTGTAATATACTGAAAAAATATTTGCTTTTCTTTAGCCTCTCCTGCCTCTAGAATATCTTAACAAAGCAGTCTTTTTGAAGCATATCCGTAAACACATTACTTTCTTATTTAACAACATTCTCTTGCTCTCTGTGGACTGTGGAGTAAAATCGAAACTCCCTAGGATGACTTTGAAAAAATTTCCTTATTGAAATCTAATTCATCTTGCAAACAATTTTCCCTTTTTTTTTTTTTTTTTTTTTTGAGACAGAGTCTCACTCTGTTGCCTGGCTAGAGTGCCGTGGCATCAGCCTAGCTCACAGCAACCTCAAACTCCTGGGCTCAAGCAATCCTCCTGCCTCAGCTTCCCGAGTAGTTGGAACTACCAGCATGCACCACCATGCCCGGCTACAATTTTTCATTTTTTACATTTTGTATTTGCTCTAGTGCTGATGCCTACTATGTCTGCTTTCACTTCACTATATCTAAATGCACAGCTTCTGCTCATTCAATTCTATCTGCCACAATTTTTCATTAATTTCCATCTGCCAATTCCTCATATGTTAATACCAAGCTAACATAACACATCTTTTAAAATGCTTTCACTTATGCACTTCATGAAGCTTCTCTGTGATCTATTGTAATATATACTAAGTAGTGCAGTGCCTATTATCTCTCATTACAGCATATACTATTTAAACCTTTCTTCTTGGTGGATATTTAAATATATATTTAAAATATATATTTAAATATATATTTAAAATGTAGTTCAATGAATAAACACAATTTTTAAATTTATATTTCAAAATAAAATTCATTCAATCTCATTTAAAATAAGATAATATTTTTGAAAGGCTTTTCAATAAAATAAAAGATATTTATCAATATTTTACTTTATCTTGCTCTTATAATAAAAAACATGTTATTATTTTTATTTCAGGTTATAATTTTACTTCCCTCTAACTTTCCAGAAAATTAAGTGTACTAGAAGGTTGGACTCCTAATTGACAGTTTGTTATTTCTGTCCAAATATAAAGAAAGAGTATGTGACTTAATAGAAGTTATCCATCAGAGAAAATATGCTCTTCCATGTTCTCATACTTGTAGGCTCTGACTCTTTTTCTTACTGCTAAGATGGCTGTGCACCTCAAGAAGCAAGATGGCAGACCAGAGACACCTCCAGAGAGAGCGTCTCTGTAAGAAGGAAAAAGTTTTAGATGAAAGAGAAAAAAACAAACAGACAGACAAACATGCATTGGATGAGAGTCTGAAGGAAGTGTACCTGAACCTACAGGAGACTCCATAGGAAGAGGTCATGGAACAGAACTCTAAAGAGGAAGATATTGGCAGGGATTAAGCCCCAAGAAACTTGGAGACCAGCAAGAAAGGTAGGTGGAACAGTTAACTTCCCCTCCCTCTCATCACAGACTGTTGGTGAGCTCCAGAGCTACTGGAGAGACCTCTTGCCCACACAAGCCCAGAGACTGCTGCTGGAAATGAGTGGGGAGCTTCTTGTGGACAAGACACCAGGCTCCCAGGCCCCCCAGGGCACCTCTGGCCCCACAGACATGAGCTGGATGGCAGGTGTCTACTGCTTCTCTACCCACTGAGTGCCATTGTCCTTCCCAGGGGTGTAAACCCCTCAAATTCCATCTTCCTCATCCTCACACAGATATTTCTCAACTACGGCCCAGATTGCAGGAGCCACAGAGATCCAGTGGGTCCCTGGTGATCTGTGTGACTCCAGAGCCCCATCATTCTAGGCAGATTGCTGCCCAGAGAGAGGGTCAGAGATGATCAGAGTGTGGACTTTCCTCCATCTAGACTCTTTTTCTCCCCTTCTCCTCCACTACTCATGGCTGCTGAGACAGACAATTGAGCCACCACATGGAGGCTTCCATAGGAAAGGAGGCTCAGACCTGTTCAGACCTTGTGTTTGGGGTCCTACAGCAGACTGAGGGATACTTGGACTGTGAGCTCCCTGCCCACCAGCCCTTTCTGGTACTGCTAGCCCAGTGACTCTAGCAGAATAGGGCAAACCCTAAGGCAGAGGGACATTGAACCAGCCTGGGCCTCCTGAGGGTGACTTGGGACCAGAATCCTTCTCCTTGGCATGGTCAGGGATTGATCTTCAAGGCCCCGGGAATGGGTCTGAAGGCCAGGTCCCATATGCCCAGGCCTGGATCACATTGCCTGAGGGCACAGAGGGGATATTTGTACGTTAATCTCATAAGGTGTGGGTGCCTGCAGGGGCAGATCGGGGGGAAGAGTGCAGTGTGGGTCCTAGCTGTGGCATGCTTATTGGGCACTCCTTATCCCACGGGAAGGCCATGCTCCCTGCTCAGGATCCAGATATGTCCAACCATCACAACAGCCAATTTTCAACATTTTTGTCATCTCGAGGAAAAATACTGTACCCTCTAACTATCATCTCATATCCCCCATCCTGCCCAATCAGAAGAAATGACTAACCTGCTCTCTGTCTCTATAGACTTGCATGTTCTAGACAATTTATATGAATGCAGTTCTATAATACAATACACATTTTTTTGTGACTGGCTTCTTTGACTTAGCATTGTTGTGATATGGTTTATGCATGTTTCAGCATATAACAATACTTTATATTTTTTATTACCAAATACAATTCCTTTATATATTTATGTGTGTGTATACATAATGTATGTATGCATACAATGTACATATGTCTTACACACACCCCTACACATTTTATTTATCTATTCATCATTTGATGGATACCAACTTCCATTTTGATTTGGAGTCCAGAAAGAAAGTGATGGTGAGGACAATAAGTAGTAAAATTTTTGAATTTTAGCATTTTCGGTTATGTTATTTGCTTTCTAATTTTCTGTGCATGCCTTAGCAGCCTTTGTAACCAGGACAAGAAGAAGAAAACAGATACGCCAGTTTCACCTTCAATTGCTGATAGTTATTAAAATAATTTTACATGGTGGAAGAGAGATAGAAGATGAATATATATGATGCTTCTGAAAAGTAGAGAAACAGATATTCAGTGTAAGGAGGCACTAATTATCCATATACTATTCTCTTCACATTTTACAAATGAGAAAGTTATTAGTAGCCCAACACTTTTTTTAAAGCTCCTTTCTAGATTGGTAAGAATAACAAGTAAATACTCATAGAGCAATCTCTTTATTAAAGGATTGCATTGATTCTTAGTATTAGGCTGAGCCAATATGAAATTGCTCTTTTTGTAGGTGAAAAATAATGTGTAATACGGTTAAACCTACTAGAAATATCTGGAATGCATTGGTAGGAAGAAATTTTTCTTCATATACTACTCTAAATGTGGTGGGTTGAATTGAAATAAAAGAAATATGTTAATACTACTGTTAAACAAATACCACCCCAAACCACATTAGAAATATTTAAATAGTCTTATTCTTCACACTTTTTTTTTCTGGAAGAATTTATAGCTTACCACTCCTTTTAAGTAAGAATGCAACCTTCATAGCACTAAATTGTGTTCACCTCTCTGAAAAAGCTTTGATTGCATAAATCAAAATTGGTTAATTTATAGGCTGGCTAGTAACTTATGACTTGGCTCAAAAAAAGATAAAGTTGGGTAAAAAGATTCACTAAAAAGAATTTGAAATAAAAGAAAAAAGTGATGAAGAAGAGCAAGCAAGGAGATAGGAGTCCATACCTAGATCAACCTGCTGTTTCTCTGTTACGTAAAGCCTACGTCACCATTTTCTGGCTTCCCATAAAATGCTGATGTATCCAAGAAAGTAAATCTACTTTTTCTTGATTGACTTTAGATATATTCCAAAGTAGCTTCACCATAAGATGGCTTACAAAGTAGGAGAAAAATCTTACCCATTTTAATACTTGGTCAAACCTAAAGGCAAAAAACAAAACAAAACTAAAAAACAATCTATGCTTTCAGGTATACTTGTCATGGCCAGTTGAATTCACTTACTCTTATTTAGATGTACATGAAAATAATAAAATAATTTTCTTTAGAAAGAAGCCTTATACAGAAAGGTTGTACTTTCATCATTTATTTCCTATGTGTGTACAATATTTTAAAAAAATGATAGTATGTAGCACAATAATAGAGATTTCATATATGAAGGAAATACTATAAAATATGACAATTAACAAAACGATTAGTGCTTTATTTATTTATTTTTTATTTATTTTTTTGAGACAGAGTCTCACTCTGTTGCCCGGGCTAGAGTGAGTGCCGTGGCGTCAGCCTAGCTCACAGCATCCTCAAACTCCTGGGCTCAAGCGATCCTTCTGCCTCAGCCTCCCAAGCAGCTGGGACTACAGGCATGAGCCACCATGCCCGGCTAATTTTTTCTATATATTTTTAGTTGTCCAATTAATGTCTTTTTATTTTTAGTAGAGATGGGGTCTCGCTCTTGCTCAGGCTGGTTTCGAACTCCTGACCTTGAGCGATCGTTCCCGCCTCGGCCTCCCAGAGTGCTAGGATTACAGGCGTGAGCCACTGCGCCCGGCCGATTAGTGCTTTATTTTATTAATTGAGGACATACTGGTGACATGCATTAAATAAAGCAATTAAGCTTTTTAATATTTAATATGTCAATTGACAGTAGCATATGCATCTACTATAAGATAAATGTCTGAGGAAAGAATACTGTTTGAGATATATCGGACATACTAGGTACTCAATATGAGGAAATGAAGTAAAAATAATAGATATACACATATTATAGGTATTGCTATTTTTTTCTGATAAGAATGCACAGACAAAAGAGGTTCCAGACCACTCATATAAAGGACTTGGTACATATCCTACATTACCAAAAAAAAAGTAATTAAAAAAAATTCTACTAGCAAGGATAACAATAGTCTTAAATGACAGACAAAAAAGATTTACTGTCGGTCTGCGTTAAATATAAAAAAACTTAATAATTTTGTTTTGTTTAGGGAATCTTTGTGTGTTTGTGTGTGTGTTTAGCTATAAATTGCCATGTAATAGTATAACAGCAGTTAATGTTGGAAGAGGAAAAAAAAGGACATAAACTATTATTAATTTAGAAACAAGCCTCATATTCTTAATGTTCTATTGCAGCACATAAACTTTCTAGATAAATTATAGTCAAAAGTATCACATTGTAAAGTTATTGGTGCCTTTCAACTTAGTATGCTTTAGTGCTTACTTTATAAACATGAAATAAGAAAATAAAATATCCATTTTTTACCATATTTTTCCTATTCAGAATCATTCTTCTTGTCAGCAGATTAAAACAGATTGCTATATAAAAGTACTAAAAGGTGGACCTACTCTTAGAAAACAAGAGCAAGGGAAATGAATATAAAATACTTTAAAAAAATAATATATTTTTTCAAAAAATTAATTTTATAAAATTTAGAAAATATCCACAAAGTAATAGAAACATTTTAAAGATAGACTAAAGTCCACTAAGAGATAAATATTGTCAATATTTTGATTATACTTCTAAAATATTTTATGTGTATATGTAATTATTTATGCATACACACATATATATTAAAATCGTGAAATTATAGTATGCATTCTGCATTGTGACTAGCTTTACTAAATATCTTTGCATATTGTCTACTATTCTAATATGTATTTGTAGACATGCTTCTTATCAATATATATTTATAATGAATGCTTAAGGTATTTCATAAGTGATTAAGATATTAATCACTGTTTTACCAATGTATAAACAGCAACATTTGGAATAATCTCTCACAAATTACATATTATTTCCTTACAGAAATCTTAAAGGGGACTTTCTGAAGTAAATAACCACTAATTTTTAGTAACATATCATGACCCAGACTATATGTAAAGATTTTGATTCGAAAAACAATATATGAGAATGTCCATTATTCATACCTCTGGTAATTAAACATATTATACTTTTGCTTTCCAAAGGCAACATTATTAAGCATTGTTTTTATTTTAATTTTCAAAAACTAGTGAGATTACCTATTTTTCCCCATTATTTATTGTGCAATTTTGCCCAAATTTATTTTAGAGTATTCCTGTTATGTACTGTACTCATAAAATCTCTTTTATATTAAATATATTAGCAATTTTTCCATCATGTGTATTTTTTAAACTATTTTCAGCTTGTGTTTATCTTTCTTTCTCTTTCTGCTGTACCAAAGTTTTAAAATTCTTGTAGTCAAATATACCAAGTTTTCTTTTTTTTTAATGGTGTTTACATTTGGGATCATGCTTACAAATAATTTTAAGCATGATCAGAATTTTACAAACAATCATCCATAAATCTTTGAGTAATTTTACTATTTCATGCATTATAATGAAGTCTGAATGTTCTGAAATTTATTTTGACTCATTTGATAAAATCGGAGGGTAATTTTATCTTTATCCAAAAACATCAGGTCCAATTCTTTTTATTATTTATTTATTGTAGAAACGGGATCTCGCTTTTGCTCAGGCTGGTCTCGAACTCCTAGGCACAAGCAATCCTCCCTCCCTGGCCTCCCAGAGTGCTGGGATTACAGGTGTGAGCCACCACGCCCAGCCCAGCCCAGTAC
>CAUYRT010100495.1:0-21949 GCA_963574885.1 Lepilemur ruficaudatus | reverse complement strand
TAAAGCAGGAAGCAAATTCATCTGGAAAGAGATGAGCAACTTAATTGCTGAACTAGAGGTATTTTTAAATGACTCTTTAAGAGGCAAGAGAAGTCTTGGAATAGGTTCCTTTTTTTAAAAAAAAAATATATATATACATATATTTTTTACCAGTTCTAGTTTAAATGGTTCTTCACAAAGCTGTGTGCTTAGCAGAGGACAAGGCATTTGCATTTTTGGATTCTTTCTCCCTGGAGACAGATGGCTGGTCTGATGCAATTCACCAACAGCTGGAGCAGGGAAGGGTGTGCGGATACACTGTGGTGGAAGTAGGAGAAGGAACTGGGGGGACAGAGATTCGGGGCCCAAGCAGTCAGAGGCAGACAGCCCCGTCATTCCTTTCACAGGCTTGCATAACTCCAAAACTACCTAAAATGTCCCTACCACCAGATGAAGGTGGAGGATCTGGCCACGGTCGGCACTCTTGATGTTTTGTGCCAGTGAATTCTTGGTCACGGGGACAGTTCTGTGCATTACGCTGAGGTTTAGCAGCAGCCTTGGACGCTAAAAAGTTCTCAAAGGCTCTTAAGACTTATAAAAAGAATAGAGAAGAAAGAAATCTATAAATATAGGCTGAGTAGATGCTGAGAGCACCCCTCAACCCCTGTGGTGACAACCAGAACAACAAAAAAAAAAAACTCAATAGATATTGCCAAATGTCCCCAGGGAGGGGAAGGGGCAAATCGCTCCCAGTTGAGAATCACTGATTTAGCCAGTAATTCTATTTTGTCTGTGATATCAAACCATTTGAATTTATTTGGGGTTTCAGAAAGTGATCTTTTAGCTGTGGGAAGTTACAGTTTATGTTCATCGTGCTTGTTGGTGGCATCTTCAAGAGTTTTCTTGCCTGGTGGTTAACTCAGAAAAATCGTCAGTGCGGGATCTAACGTTCTTTCTACTGTTGACAAACAGTGACCGAGACATAGCTAGCACACAAGAAGGCTGGGAATTTATTGTAAATCAATTTAGGGCTTGATTCTTGGGTCATATTATCTTCTTAACATGCCCAAAATAAATAGAAATCTATTCCGGTCTAGTCCATTTCCTGATGGCATCCAGGGCTAGAAACTGATTACAGTGACTCAATCGGAGGAAATGGACGGATCGTGTTTCGGTATTAATTAAATCCGAGGGAGTTATCAGCCACTGATAAAGGATAATCCAGTGGTGCTTTCCATTCCAAAAACTCGGCTCCCCGCCTGTCTATCTCCCTGATCTCAGTTTCAGATTCTCGGAAGAGTAAGACCTGCAGTGGCTCTGCGTGACCTTGTGTCTGTCTCTGCAGTGACGGCTCTGGAGAAGGGACAGCCGCGTGGCATAAATGCAAACACCTCAGTCCATGGACTCCCCACACTTGGGTCCTACTCCCAGAGAAGGGAGGTGGAATTTTCTTGAGATACACTTACCTTTCGTATCACTGTTACGCTTTTATATAAAGCAGAATCAAGGTTCATTTTTTTTTTAAAAAATAAGGTGCATTTTTAAAATGATATTTGCATATCAGCTGTAACTACAATTCCTCTTTATGAGTCAGTTAACTCTACCTGGTTGAATTTAAAAGGTCGTTAAGAATGCAAAGGACTTGGTGTGTTCTGGAACATTTTCAAATTAGCTGAAATATTACTGTCGCAAATGGAAGTGTACTTGGGAGCTCGACATTAAAAACGCGCTCTGCATGAATCTCAGAGAAGCTCTCTTGGAAGTTGGCTGGTGGCAAAATTGGGGAACCATTCACAGTCCGGGACTGCCATCTAGTGGCCACATCCCGTCATGACATTCTTTTTCCTGGGCTCCCTCAACCTTTTACAGTTGCCCGGGATTGCCATCTAGTGGCCACATCCCATCATGACATTCTTTTTCCTGGGCGTCCTCAACCTTTTATAGGTGTTCTCAGTGTCTTACCAGGGAACAAATCGTTAAAGGGGCCGGGGTATCCACGCAGCCCAGCTCAGGGTAAACAAGCAAGAATTAGGAGAGAAGAAAAAAAACCAGGATCTCTAAAAACATCTGATGTTTGGCCCTTTCCATTTATAAGACGTCTTTTATATTTCTTGTTTAATCACAGCTGGTACCCTACCTTTAATATCCTAGGTGAAATAGGAAAGCCTGCAGTTACCACGTTCTTAATAAATAAATCAGATGTGTACATTGCAGGCCTGATTGTTCAACTTTCGGATGACGTTTTAGTGGCACAAAAAACAAACAAAACACAAACCTAAAACAAAGGCTTGGTACACAGTAACAATCCTGTGCTGACCTTGCTCCCTGGGTAATCCCCAGCACCAAATGCTCCATATATAGGAGTAAATATCTGTGGTTGAGAGCGGGAGGTGTCCAAAAGTCAGAGGCCTTAACTGCATCCCGCCTCCTGTTCCAGCCCCAGGCCCTCTGAGATGTGGGGAGGGCCACACAGCCCTGGGCCACAGACCCTGGGGACAAAGAGCAGCTGCAGGCATAGCCAACACGGGGGACCAATTAAAGGCAACTGAGAAATAAGCTCTGCAGTGGTAAGGATGACTGCAGGGGGAGAGAGGTGAGCAAGGCTAGAATCATCCGGAAAGGTACAGGGAGGAGGTGAGACTTGTAGGAGGTGGGTTGAGGGGTGAGTGAGGGGGGTTTACGTGAGGTTTGCGGGAATGAGGTCACTGTTAGGAGTGAGGAAAGGGGAGTTCGGGTCATTGGGATTCTGCCAACCCGGTAAGCATTTCCACGCCTCGTGGTTGGCCTTGATCTGCCTCAGGGCATCCACAGCTCGGCTTCCTGCAAGCAGCTTGGAACACCAGCACCCTCTTTTTGCTCGTCTCCCGTCCCTCCATGCAGGCAACAGTCCTCTGGGCACAGACATGGCCCCAAAGAGGCTTCCAGAATGCAACACTCAAAGCCCATATCCCAGAGCACTCTGGTGCCCCCCCCACCCTGCTGATCCAGAGATTTATCTATATGTCCAATGCATACGGGATTCATAGGGAAATGTGTGACACCCTGGACAGAGATTAAACGACAGAAACAAAGATGCTGGACCCAGAAGGGAGTGTTGGGTTCATTCCGTCCAAGCGTCTTGCTTTCCAGATGAAATGACCGGCCAGAGAGAGGGTGATGATGGCTTGTCAGCGTCACTGCTTCCAATCCATCCCCAGGGAGGCTGGGGGACGCTGAGGTCCTCTCCCACTCAGGAGTCCCTGCCGGGCCCTCAGCCACAGGTACCAGACCTAAGGTGGGCTGGGCAGGTGGCGGAGGCCAGCTCTAATGGGACAGCACAGGACTGTTACTGGGTACCAAGCCTTTGTGTCAGGGGTGTTGGTTTCACAGGGTGCTGTACGTGTAGGTGCTTGATAAATGTTTGCTGATTGAAGAAATGAACACAGAATTTGAAATGCACCCTGAGAGCAAAAGGAAAACACTCAAGGATGTTTGGTAACAATTGCTTTTGGCTTCCCCTCTCCGATATGCTTTCTTTGCCCATGCAAATTTTTTTTCCGTTCTTAAGACCCATTTTAGTTGTCCCTCGGCCCCGACGATGCGTTCCCAAACGCTCTCACTCTCTGAACCACGGTCTTCATTGCCTCTGTTACTCTTGTATTAGCTCATTGTGTTCTGCCTCGGGACATTGCTTGAACTGTATTAAACTGTTTAGTTCCTCTGTGCAGCTCTTTAATTGTTCCGGTAATTACTCGGTTCTTCCAATGAACTAAGACAAACACCAGGAGGTAGAAATTTTCATAGCACTCCAAAAGTTAACACCTTGCGAAGAGTAGATTATCGATTAATGTTTATCAAGAGATTGATCGTATGTCTTTCCCAGGTATCGTCAAATCTAAAGAGGTCTGTTTTTTTTCTGCGGGATTTTTTTTTTGTAGGGTTAAAGGGACATTTGAGTGAAACATTATTTCTGATAAAAAAAATGTGTCTACATCTATTCAAATTTTTAAAAACGGGCATAATAATAATATATAGATAGACCACGTCTTGCAATAAATATCTGTGGTATTGGACATTCAGCCTTAGTCTCTATGACACCTCTCACATAAAAAGAAATAATAATGACGTCACAGAGTTGTTGGAAGGATTTAAGCACATAATGTATGTATAGTGCTGAGCATAGTAAGCATTTAATATGTGTTATTGTCAATAATATACAAAAATGCAGAATTACAAATAAGATATGCTGTAACATGATCCGTTGTTACAGATAAAGCACTGACCAAGCCAATATTTTGGACGTGATCATCAAACTGCAACCTAGTTCTTATGGCAAGGTGCGACTATAAGTCAAACATTCAGCCCTCGATCCCACCGCTGTAACAAGGGCTAACGATATATCAGTCACCCACTGGTGTCACTTATCTGATTTTTTGGCATTTTTTTCTCTCTTTCCCCAGAATATAGCTTTGTTTTCCGTCACCCTCCACGGAGGAGAAGAGAAAAGTTTCAACACTCTAAACATCACCAATAGTTCTGCCTGACATAAGACAGATGGAGAGAAAAAAGAAAGTCTGTCTGATCTAAACAGCTCTGGATTTCCACGTCAGGCCCGTGTTGAATTTTTAATGATGCAAATAATTCATAAAAATTTACAAGCACTCACGATGGATGATGAAATTATCATTCCCAGCTTAAAGTGATGAAATTAATGACTGCAATTCCATGAATTTTCTCGGATGATTGATGGAGGGAATAACCCTGATTTTTTTTTTTTTTTATTGTGCTTGTAGTGAACTGCCAGAGCCCAGGCTACCGACAGTCAGCCGTTCCCTGAATCATGACCCTGTTCCACAATCTTCCCAGATGTCATCCTCAGAAATCGCCCTGTCTTGTTATCTGGTTATTGTCTGTCTTGCCCAAACAATATGAGCTCCTTCCTGAGTGTGGGGACTTTCTCCGTCTTATTCATCGTCTTGCCTGAGCCCACAGCAGTGCCTTGGGTGTACGAGTAAACCCATCCGGAGTCTCTCGGCTGCTGGGTACCTCTGCGTTCCCAGCACTCTGCTTGTCAGATGTTCAGTTTTACTCTTTAAGGTTTCTGCCACAGCGAGGCTCAATGCTTCGGACAATGAAGCAGCAGAAAGCAAAGCCGGGTGCAGCCTGTGGGGAAACCCAAAGATGCCGTGGTTAGAAAAGTGGGCTCTGCACCTAGACAGGCTCGTTTGAATCTTAGCTTCGCTTCCTAGGAGTGAGCTGGGTGATTGTGAGCAGGAGATGTAACCTCGCTGAGCCTCGGTTTCCTCATCTATACAATAGGGATAAGCAAAATCTTATCGTGGGGCTGTTGTGAAGATTAAATTAGGTAATTCGGGCCATGCACTAGCACGTGAGCACGTGGCAGGGCTTGTCCACTGCCACCCTCGTTCTTGGTCACTTACCTGTAATTGACGGTTTCAGTCCTGGGTTACTGCGACCTCATCTCCGATGACAACCGATCTCGTGACCCGACCCTCGTCCGGATAATTCTGTTGAGCCGCCTACTGTAGTTTATGATAATAGAAAACGAAGAGCAGAGAACATTTTTCTGCCTCTTTGATCACTGGTCTTGGTAAGGAATGCAAATTTTAACTCCCAAAAGGGGGAGGGCTCCTAAAGAGACAACTCGCGAAACGTTTCATTGCCCTTTTGCGGACCTTTACCTCCGTTACGGTATTTACTCCGCTGAGATGCTGTCAGCATACCCAGGTCTGCTTAAGTGGAGTAATACTGTTACTGAAAAACCTTGTCCTTTCCCTGCAAAGCTCTGCAAAGAGAGAGCTCCCCGTTGGTAAAACATTCAGGTTTTTAATTCTTTGGCCAAAGAATGGAGAAGGGGAGCTTGTGCTCTAAAGGCACCTTCTCCTTGAGCAAAGAGAGGTGTGGGAATTTTACAGTTACGTACAGAATGGAGGAGGTGTGTGAGCACCTACAGGGTGGCGTTTCAGATGCTCAGATGCAGCTCACGTACGGGCTTCTTCATGTATCACGTGTACGTAAAATGGTGACTTTTAGTATTATAATGATAATGATATGCTAATAAGTTAAAGGGAACACTGAAGGTTGCCTGCTCTGGTCTGTACCCGCTACGCGCAGGTCTGGACTTGTGGCATCTGGCAAGGGGTCATGTGGCTATTTGTAGATTTGGGGCCACCTGATGTCCTTGAGCAGCTGTGCTTCTCAATAATGAGACTCAAGAAAAATTGTTAAAAGAAAGAAAAGAGAAGGGAAAAAAAAAACTGTTAAAGTTTTTCCATCTTTGTTGTTGGGGCCCTCCTGGTGACAAAATTCTCTGCTTCTGAGATTCATCACTTTTGAAGAACAACTTGCTGGCTCCGGGTTGGGCCTATGCCACACACTTGGCCTCCAGAGCCGTTTCCTCAATGCCTTGAGACGACACCTCTGTCCTCGCTGAAGGACGTTTGGCCAGCTGGCCTCGTTCATCATTTCCCTTTGAGACTCCTGGCGTTCACGGCCACTCCTAGCGGTTTCTCATAAACGTTGAACGGAGACGATAAAGATCAAGCCCACAGCCAGTGCCTGGGGAGAGAGACAAGCATGGCTCACAGCAGTGTCCTCAGGGGTCCCTCTCTGTGGGACGATGGGAACCCAGCCCACCAGAGCAGTCAATCCTCTCCCAGTGCAAACCAACCACCGCTTCTGTAATTCCCTCTGTCAAAGACACCTGGGAGGTCTCCCAGGAGGGGGCTGGCTGCTTGGAGGGCAGCCAAAGCCCTGAATGGCCATCCCTGAATCCCCCAAGAGCTGTCTCTGTGTGCCCTCCGCAACTCGGGCCCCCACTCAGACAGAGCTACAGATGTTGGGGGCACTGAGCTTGGTGTTGTGGTTATTGTTTCCATGCGGGAGGCTTGGTTGGGGGCGCCTTTGATGTGGTTAGGGCTTGCCCTGGAAACACTCGGCCACTAGTGGTCGGGGAGACATTGGCCGCCTGCCTTACCCTGGGAGGTGTTGACTCGTTTGCTCATTAGGGAACCCAAAAAGGGCCCCTGGCAACCATAGCCAGCACAAACAGGCACCAGTCCAGTTCTCACACTGTGGGTAGCCTCTGTCTCATTTGACACTGGCAAAACAGGGAGGTCAATTCCCAGCCAGCAAAGTCAGTAAGCAGGTGTTTATTGAGTGACTAGCCATAGACTTTATACGGTGTGCAAAGACAATACGATGCGTCTGGGTTCTGCGTGGTCTGATATTCTAACTCCAGGCTGATTTACAGGACATAGAGTGGAAACAGAATGATATGATTAAGCACCAGTTGAAGGGGCTGTATCAGTTGGCTACTGCCGTGTAACAAAATACCCCAAAACTCAATGGCCGAAAACCATGGTCATTTATTCTTGTTCACTCGTCTGCATGTTGGTTGGAGGTTGGCTGATCCATGCTTTGGGTAGCTCTGCTTCCAGATGTGGATCTGGCTGGCCTTGGTGCCTCTCCAGGTTGGGCCATGTCTGCTCCACATGGTTCATTCTGAGACCCGGGCTGCAGGGACAGCAGCTACCTGGAGGAAGCATTTGCTAATGCCCCATTGACCAAAAAACGTCACATGAATACTTTTAAAGTCAAGCTGCAGAGAGGTGTACTCTGTCCAGGAGACTTAATCTATTTTGTGTTGCTCAAAATAGAATACCTCAAACTAGGTAATTTATAAAGAAACGGAATTTATTTCCTCCATCTATGGAGTCTGAGAAATCCAAGGTCAAAGGGTCACATCTGGTGAGGGCCTTCTTGCTGGTGGGGACTCTCTGCAGAGTCCCAAGGTGGAACAGGGCATTATACGGCAAGGGATCTGAGCGTGCTAGCTCAGGTCTTTCTTCCTCTTAGAAAGCCACAAGCAGTATCACTCCTGTTAATAACCCATCAACTCCATTAATCCATAAATCAATTGCCTCTTAAAAGACCCCCCTCTCAATACTACCACAGTGGGGATTAAACTTCAACGTGAGTTTTGGAAGGGACAAATGTTCAACCCAGAGCTGATGCCAAAGGAATTTGTCACATGGGCAAACGCCAGCATCAATGGAGCAGGAAGAAAACTCCTCTCTTGGACAAGACCAGAGAGGGTGAATCTCACTGAACAAGGATCTGATCTATTCTCCAGGACTGGGGAAGGCCAGTGCAGGGAGATAAGCGGATTGCGTGGAGAGGAAGTAAGTGTTCCAGGCACTCAGAGGAGGAAGTCAAGAAAATGAGAACAAGTCCTTTTGCCATAACTGCCAAAAAAATAAAAAATATTCAAGCCCCAATTTTAGTTTTCCAAGACTGAGAAAACAACAAAAGCCATTGCTCAGATAGCGTGGGAGACATTTGCAAGGTCAGCTCATGTCTTAATGTTTGATTCTAGGGCTGGCACTTGGACGAGCTTGTGTGTGTCTTCGAGATGTCACTGAATAATTATCAGTGCAGTCTTTCTAGATAGCGTTTAGAGAGGGCTTATTGAGAATCGGGCTGGGAAGTATTTTGCCATCTAATTCTAAAAAAAGAGAGTGAGGAGAGAGGCACTGTACACCTCCCCATTTTACAAGTAAGGTAAGACAGGCTGCAAGAGGTTGAGTCAGCTGCTCAGCGTCACTCAGGTAGACAGTGGCAAAGCTGTGTACGGGACCAGGTTGCCAGATTCCAGAGTCCCCACTCTTAATCCTGTGCTACCTGGATGATGCTACCTTCTCCTTATTAAGAACTCACATCATACTAAGTGCTTCTCATTTAATTGGGGGAGCCAGGCAGATAGGAAGCCCTATAAGGTAGCTGCTGTCAATGTGCCCATTTTATAGACATGGAGACTGAGGCCTGAGAGGCTAATAAATTTGAGAACATGAGCTGTTAGATGATAGAAAACAGTTTTACCCCACTACCCCAGCTTCCTCATTTGCAAATGAGGGGTATAGCTGATTATCTTCAGGGCTTCTTTGACCTCAGAGGCTGTTGCTCTGTCTCTCCTCGTTTTTTGTTTTTCCTCATTCAGCTTATGCTCTCGGTGAGACCGATTGGAATGCAAAGGGGTTTGCAACACACTTTGCAATTCCTCCGACCTCACTGACCGCAGCCTGGGTTTTGTATGCCCTTGAGGCTGCAAAGCGTCCTAAGGCAGATTCGAGTTCTAACGACCCAGTTGGACATAGAGTCCCCCAGTTATTCATGGGGATCATGGGTTGCAACTATAATAACCAGCTCAAGGTGCGAAAGTAATTGTAGGAGAACAGCCAGTGTTGGAAATCAAGTCGGAGCTGGTTGGCTGAGTCACAGGGAGGAGAAAATGAAGGAATGCTTTCCCTGCAGCCTCGCGAGGGCTCCTTTTTGTGTCTGCCATGCAGTGAACGATTTATTTTCTCTAAAGACCACCAGAAACTCGCAATGAACAGGTGATCAGAGGACGGCAGCTAAGTGATGGGGACGCAGAAGAGCCCCAGACCGGAGAGACAGAGCCATCGCTGCTAGTGACAAACACCTCACCTCCTTGCACAGTAGGGGAGATCGCTGGGCCATGCTGAATGCTCTGTTGTAGAGCGGGCAGCCCCGACACTCAGACCAGGTGATGTGCTGTCATCTCCGTGACTTAGCCTCTGACAGTCGCTCCCCTTACCCCACCCTGTTACTTGGCGCCAACCTTGGAAAATTCAGGTCTTCCTGTTGACCACCTTATGCGTCAACCTTCTGTGAGTAATGCAATCTGAGCTCTCACGGCTGGATGGGGTCGCAAAATATCCAGGCTCCCTTGGACTTCCCAGTTTCCAGTCCCGCATGCCCTCACGTGCCAGCAAATCATACAGGTGGTGATTGCTTCTTGGTGAAGTTTTCATGGACCACCCTATTGAAATATCCCCCCCCTTTTCCTGGTACTTCCAACCTCCCTTTTCTGCCTTGTTGCCTCCGTGGCCATATTCAGATTGGTGCCACTTGTCGGAGGTATGGCAGCTCTGGTGATGAGGGGGACGGCGGGCAAGGAGGAGGAGACAAGAACGGTGTCTGGGTGGCTGAGCCAGGGGAGCCTTAGAGGGACAGATGGGAGAGAGCAAAGTTCGAATGAGGTTTGGACACATTTGGTTTCACACTCCCCCAGAGAGGAGACACTGCCCTGGCAATGTGGAGGAGGCAAACCAGAGCCTGCGTCTGTCCGCCTCCCGGACGGCCCAATTTCTGCAAAGCGAGCGCCTCCGTCATGTCGATAAGAGGTGGCCTAGCTTTTCCCGTACACTCAAGGCCCCCGATCCCAGCCTGTCAATTAGTTTGCCTGAGACACGCTGCGATGGCCCGATGGATCCGCTTGGAGTAGAGCATCCTGCAGTCTGCCTGAAAGGCAGGCCGGAGGATTTCAGTACGGTTGTCTCCAGGCAGTTATGAACGTTCCCTCTTAGCAACAGGACTGTGGCATTCCTTTCCTTGAAATGACACTTCTCTGTCATTAGAGCCTTCAGTTAATTCTATAAACTGCGTGCCCACGTAACACCCAGCTCACATGAGCCACGTACCTTGAATAAATGCAAATGCAGTCTCTGCGACGTGCATGGTGGCCTTATGGTGAGCATCACCATGGCAACCGATGACATCACCCCCGCACCCCAGCACCGACCTGCACGAGATGCAATTCTCCAAGGGTCCTCGTGTGCCTGATGGGGACGTGGTCTCGGCTCACTCTCAGACACATTGCGCCAGTATCACCCTGCCGTCACAGGTTGGCGGTGGATGTTTGCCGTCATTTTGGGAGGTATATTCCCTATGTGGCAAATGTTGTTTTTTTTTGTTCGTGGAGGGGAAATTTCTAATGAAAATCGCTGTGTGTATTTGATTAGCGACATTTGTTGACAACATATGGTCAGAGGAGGCTTCGCAAATAAGCTTTAAATAGTAAACAGAGATGCGGCTGCGATCCGGCCGATGCGCCCCAAACACTCAGGACAAGGTTGTAGGTTTCCCTCTGCCCCACCCTCCCCGAGCTTCCCCGCCTCCCTCGTTTTCTGCCCGAGATCAAAGTGTTCACTTTCAAAGCAGTAGCCGGATTTTGTGGAATAATGTGCTGTGACTTTAAATCTCTACTCCCCCCACCGAAAATATGAATTATCTGCTACTCATGATTACTGTTTGATATTAGTAATGATGTGGTGTGACCAAGTGAGTCAGCCAGCTCAAGGGGACTCGGAAGCAGCATTTGGGCACCATGTGTCTTAAATACTGTGATACACGAGCCCCAATTTTCTGATAAACCCAGGAGTGCTGGAAAGAGCTCCATGGAGAATTTAGAGGAGCAGATTGGATCACCATGGGGTGAGCTGTCCTTGTACGTGCATGTTTATGGCTTACCTTTGTGAGTGCACCCAGGTGAGCATCCTCCTAATGTGCTGATGAATATAAAAAAGTATTTCTATCAGATGGAGTTAGCAATTTCAGCCAGGCCTGGCCCATGGACCATAGTTTACTAACCCCTCGTCTATAATCCTAAAATGAATATTTACCTTTTCTCGTGCTTTCTGTGTGCCAGATATTGAGTTAAACACTGTATATGCAATAGCTTATCTCCTACATATCCTTCCTTCAAGAACCTTTTCCTCTGCTGTTCGTACTATTTTTTTTTTAAGAGATTGGGATCTCACTATGTTGCCCAAGCTGGACTTGAACTCCTGGACTCTAGCGATCCTCCTAACTCAGCCTCCCAAGTAGCTGGGGCTACAGGTGCATACCACCGTACCTTGCTGGGGTCGATACCATTCTTATCCCCATTTTACAGATGGGAAAGTTAAGGCTCGCTGTCATAGCTTGTAAGTGTGACTGTGTCTGCACATGGCATCTCTCCAAGTAGAATATGATATCCACGAGGGCAGAATTTATATCTCACTCACCTTTGGATCCACAGCACCACCACAGAGCTCATGGGACACAGAGCAGAGGCGGCCCCGTGGAGGGCGGGATGGGGGCCGCATCACCGGCACAGGGAGCCAGGGATGAAACGGGCCTGAGGTGGCAGAGTCAGGAGGCCCGTGAGGCTGGAGCAGACAAGTGGGATTTCACAGGGAGGGGTCCAGATCGCCTCCCGAGGGCAACTGGGCAGGTGCCCTGGAAGGGTTTGGGGCAGGGGCCAAATGCGATCCAGCTAACACTTCCAGGAGGTCACTCTGATTGCCGGCACAGAGTGGCTGGAGGTGAATTCTCTGGAAGAACAATGAGTGAATGAATGAGGAGGCCGCATCTGAGGGGCGCGTGAGGGGTTCACTTGGGCCACATCTGGCACCCCACCCAGATGCTGGGCAAGCCAGGCCCCCCGCGGTGGAGAACTAACCCTCAGACACCCACAGATCAGAGCAGAGCATGGCGTTTCCTACATCCTCGTCCTTCTGCCTCCTGATCTTTCTTTGACCTTGACAGGGGGCAACGGGGCTCCCCAGCTCCCCACCGCCGCTGCTGGAGTCTCGTTTTAAAGTCAGGTGTTGGCTTGAACCAAACGAGTCCCTATTCCAGAATCTGCAACGGTAGTTTCCAAGAGATTCAAAGACGCGATGGAATATTCGCGGTTGCCCTGGAACGGTTGGTCGTGGGGAAAGTTCTCACCAACTTGATTTCATGCTAATTCCAAGTGATTCCTTACAGCGCTCCGCCAAGACCCCGTGGCAACTTTCTGAGCATCTGTCTTGCATTTGCCTAAGAAGTTAATTGACACTTTTTGTCACTCTGGCAGCTTTGGAGGGGAGGGGGGAGGATGTGACAGCCAGTGCTGTCTTGGCTTAACCCTGCATTCACCCGACCTTGGGAGACGGGAATAGTGGAGCGTTTGTCAAGACGGACGTGTCCACACTGACCTCTCTGATTCTGTCTGCAGCTGGGGCACCCAGGGTGACTTCGCCACGACCCACGCCCTGCCGGCTGTGAAGGTGAAGCTGTTCACAGAGAGCACAGGTGTCCTGGCCTTGGAGGACAAGGAGCTCGGGCGGGTAAGTGCTCCCGTAGCCAACAGAACTGCAGAGAGTGGGTGTCCCCAGCTGGGTCCCCAGTGCCTGGGCCACCAAGAGGCAGCATTGCCAAGTGTTCAAAGGCCTGGCTTTGGGGTTTAAATCCTGGGCTCTCCTCTCCATTAGCTGTGTGACCTTGGGCAAGTCCCTCAACCTCTCTGAGCCTCAGGTTCTCTTCTATAATCCTGGGATAAGAAGACTTTGCACTGCAGGAGACAGAGCAGGGGTTCTCAGCACCATCAGACGCAGACATCCTTTACAGCAAACATTTGTTTGTTACGCCCTTTACTATCTTAGAGTGAAATTCTTAGATGATTTAACTGCCTGCCCAACTAACAATGTTAAAGCCAACACCACGACATGAAAGAGAAGTGAAAGAAAGTGAAATAATAGTGAAAACCTTCAAAATGTAAATACTTAAAGACCTAAAGAAATAGTGCTTTGCTGGCTTCCATACGGAGAGTCACAGTGAACGTGACAACCGAAACATCTACTGTGGAGTGTCGAGGTGTGCGGGCCTGGGGACCCCTAAGCCTGAGGATCAGTAAACTGATTTCCTGAAACGCCAAGCGACTCTTGGTAAAGTTCCCTCGACCTCCCTGGAAACACGCGAGAAATGCTTTGATTTTTAAATGCCGAAGGCAGAACCCAGTCTGAGGGGCGGGGGTGCCTTCCCTTGGGATGGAAAAGTCAGGGAGGAAGATACAGGCTAAGTCATGGAGGGGACGGGCCAGGTCCAGGCCTGGGGTGAAGCATCCCTGTGCCCAGGCAACTCGGAGAAGCTGTGGCTGGCTGGAGGGAGGCCTGCTCCAGGGGACAGGTCGTGGTGGCCACATCGGTGTCCCCGCACCGAAGCTTAGCACACGTGGCCCTGGGCTGAGATGACGAAGTTCTTGATTAGCAGCCTGGAGTGTCCAGATGAGGTGTCCGGGCTGCTTGGGGCTCACGGGTTCCCAGAAGGACCCTTGTCATTCAGCGGAGCTGGCAGAGACAGAGCCGTGGCCGGCCCGCCAGGGGCATGGCAGCGTGGGGACAAAGGGGAAGACACCCGCAGTCGTTGCATCTGCCCATCCTCCCTGGAGAGACAGCCTCCCCCGCGAGTGACCACGGGGGCAGAGGTCTTTGTGGAGCGGCCAGTAATGAGCAGCGGCCGTTCGCGACGTGAATGGCCACCGTGCTGCCGGTGGGAAGCATGCCCAGAGCCCATATGGCGGGAGGCCGGCTAACGAGCTCCGGGTGCCTGAGCGCTGCCCCTGCTTTGATTCTGCCAAGCGGGCAGGAGCAGAAGGAAGCCCCGGGCCTTGCCTGCTGCTGCTCCGGCCCCGGCTGCCGGGCTTTCTCTCGCGGCCCCTCCGCTTCCTGTCTCAGGCCAAGGCCCCGCTAGCCTGGGACCCTGGGTCCCCTCACTGGGATGGGCAGCTCCCTCCTCTCCATCTCCCAGAGGGTCGGGCCTTGGGGTGTGGCGTGAGATTCGGGTGATGCGTGAGAATAGGCAGGTCCTTGAGGGACGGGGGAGGTCCGCACGACCCAGCGACACCCTGACTCACTCACGGATGCCCAGCTTCCATCCTGTGACGGTTTGCAGTTGGCTGGTGCCAGGTAGGTGAACTTACGCGTCTTATAGTTTTAACGAAATGGACCCTCACAAAGTAAACGCGTGGCCTAACAAGATGACCCTTGAAGAGCTGTGATTTGAAGGTAATACCAGTGACATGAGGCTGGCGATCAACAAGAAAGTGGTGACGTTGACCCGTGACCCACTAGCAGGAGCTCGGTGACCCACGTCATGAGATGAACACAATGCCAATGTCATCAGACAGGACAAGACGTCAGCCAGGATGTTTTGAAATTATTTAGACTACTTGAATTGCAGATTTACAGCCAATATTATTAATAATGCAGTTTGCCCTAAATATACGTGGTACCTTCAAATATAGCTAATAATAGGACGCAACCACCACACTTAGCAAGGCATTGGAGAATATACAGCATTTTTTACATCTTCAGCCCATCTTTTATTTGTGAATATTTTATGGTATGTATAATAAGGTAACACGGTAATGCAAAGTAAATGTACATAACATAAAACGTCAAAGGGTCAGGCCCAGACTCTGAAGGGATGGGAAATCAGTACAACTGAGGCATGTCAAAGCAAACTGATTTTTTTTTCCAGCCACGGCCTCCTACCTTTCTCAGAGGTCTTTTGTCACAGGTGCACAAAAAGCCGTGTATGTCCACCCTCCAAGCGTGGGCTACATTGGCGTGACTGGTAAAGCTGACTGCAGCGTCTAGAAGGCCAGAGCGTCCACCCCAGAGACTCTGAGCCTCTCCCAGCTGCCTCCAGAGGAGAAAGAAGTTCAGGCCTTCCCTGCACCTGCAGAAAATAAATGCTTTGGAAACAGCCAGAGCAACGTGCAACAAACTGGGGCAAGCTGCCATTGCAGAAGCAAAGCTTAGCAAACCCAGCTTTGGTTGTGCCTGTATTTAGTTCATGTTCCCTTAGCTTAGGGGATTTTGCAACTATTTAATTCCTCGCTGAGGGCATGTGCCCCCGATCCCACGTGGCTCCTGAGAACTCCGCCATCACAAAATGAAAAGGGGATTTTCGGAGCTGCCTGCGTCTTGCTTCACGCCCAGCATCCAAGACAAGGAGAACAAAGAGGGAAGACCCAGATCAAAGCGCCAGCTCTGAAGCACACCGTGGAAAGGCATCTTCTAAGAGCTGATCCGTCTCCGAGCTGCATGTGCACCTTCTTCCACGCCAGGGCGAGGTTGGGTGCTGTGGGACGGGATCTCCAGTGCAGGCGACCCTGGGTAGACACGTGTGACTCTTGTTATGTAATATTTCGCTTCTGCGTCAGTCTTCAAGTTGTAAAGATGTCATGGTTTTCGTCGTCATTTCGTAATTGATTTAAGTGTTAAAAGTTTGCTTTTATCTGTTCCTAAAATTTTTGCAAACATGTTAAGAATTGTCCATTTCTAATTTGATTTTAGGATGTTAAAAAAAATAAAGTCTGACATTTATTTTAAAAAAAAAAACAAACGTGTGGCTCTAAGCAAATCCCTTCCCTTCTCTGAGTGTCACATTTCTCCTCCTCCAATCGGGTCCCTTCCATTTTCCCCTGTGGCCTTTGAGGAATTTCTCCTCTTGAAATGGGAAGGAAATCTTAAAGGATGGAAAAAGGGCGGGCTAGAAGGGCTCTCTCATATGTGAGGACATGTCTTCCTTTCCTGCTTCCCTCTTCTTATATGAAGATGGAGAGAATAATGTGTGGACGGCTTCTCTGTTCTGGGTTCCTTTAGTACTTCTGGACTTCAGAGAAGTCAAAGCAGAGTCCCAAAATCATGATCTTTACTTTTACAAAATTAGCCAGAAAGGGAGAGAAGGGGGAAGAGACCGTATTTCTGTCCCCAGGCATGGCTGCTGTCCTCGAGCCAGCCCGGAGCCTTGGCCCGGGGACCCGTTCACGTCACTCCACTCCTTAGCGTCAAAGCTTCTGACCTACGGAAACGTAACTGTGCCTCTGTTTCCCGGCTGACTCGGTTGTCCTTTTCCCCTTTCCCAGGTTATCCTCCATCCCACCCCAAACAGCCCCAAGCAGTCGGAGTGGCACAAAATGGCAGTCTCCAAAAACTGCCCCGATCAAGATCTCAAAATCAAACTCGCCGTCCGCATGGACAAGCCTCAAAACATGAAGCATTCTGGGTAAGTGCGTCTTCGCCGGGTGTGATTTTGGAAACACGTCCATTCGTTTCTCGAAACAAACGTACAAACAAAAACAAGACATTCAGAGAGCTATGCAGAAAGAAATATAAATGCAAATATAAATGCAAAGAACTATACTTCATGAGAAGTACTTAAAATATGTGACTGTGGTATTTGCTACAGTCTTCCTCAATTCTTGGGATTACTGTGTTTGCATTTTTGCCTGGGATTACTGTATTTGCATTTTTGCTGTCAAGGTAGAATGATTTCCTTCTCTTTCCGTGGTAGGATTTCCAGTACAATTCAAAAACCTATTGGAAGCATGCCAGGTGACTCCGGCCTTGGGCAGTTTTATAGGCTCAGAGTACCCTGTCCTTCAGACTCTCCAAGTCACTCACCTGCAACTTAATCCACAGGCCCATCCATCAGGTGTGAGTGGTGGCCATCGGCCACCCTCAAACAATCGATTCGCATCGAATAAATTTTAGCGCAGCGTCTAAATGAACGGACAAATAAATAGAAAACGTATAATCATCTTTATTTTTTTAAGGCTTGAGAAAAAGGGCCAATTAAGTAATTTCAAGTAGAGCCAAAAGAATCGGTTAAAAGATACAGTTTTATGTTACAGACCAAGCCATCACTTATACATAAAATGCTCGTTGGTAACTGCGTGCGTGCTAGCCATGGCCTGTTAAACTAAATCACTTGGGCCCTGTTATCTCAGAAAGTAGGACGACTGAGAGAGAAGGTGAGCCATGTAACTCCGAATCGTGGAATGTTTAACCAGCTCAAAGGAAGGAAAAGTCCTTCAGGTTTTCTGCAGGTTCCCTTTGCCAACCAGCTGGCATTCTCTTAGCCCCTCTGGTCGCTAGAAAGGTCTCATTAATTCTCTCCTGGATCTGTGTGTGTTTATGATAGGGCTTTAAGTGCTAAAACTGCCATTAAAAGTGGGAATTGGTTGTATGTACTAGAGGTTTGGGGGATTCATGAACCCGCTTATTGGGGCCACTCATTCAGACAGGTGTAAACACACAGAAGCATGTGACCAGGTCGGAAAGTGGCTGTCCCAATGGGGTGCAAACACAGTCAGAGACTAAAAAACAGTACCCTAGCCACGGTGCCTCCAAGTTCTAGGGAACAACGAAAACCCAAGTTTCCAGGGAAAAACAGGTACCTACCACTCAGGGCTCCAGAGAAAGCAAAGGCCACCCATGAGCTGGAGACCGGTTACTGAGTTTGCATTCTTGCTGTCAAGGTACAGTTATCCAAGCTCTGGCTTGGATTTGGGGGATTTGCATTGCATTGGTCTTGAGGCCAAATAATTCCCAGTTTGAGATAGGATTATGGCAAAGCTCTTCCATCTGGGGTCATGAAAAGGCCTTGGAGAAGTGAGCCAGGCCCTAAGGAGACAGTGTTTTGCCAGCTGTCCACGATGAAGTACAAACAGCTCTTCCTCAATTAAATTAACATCTTAACGAAATGTTTGGGATCAACTTTCCTCCCCCTTACCACGCTCTTGGCATGTATTTCAAAAATATTAATGGAATTTCTCTCTGATAGCTCTTGCCCATAATGGTAAACATCCTAGTTTTAAGACAAAGGTGTTGAGACTTCTGTTAGGTTCCTGTTGTACACAGGAAAACTCCTGCATCTTTAGCTACATGCTGCCTTGTAAATACTCAGTAAACATTTGCTAAAGGAGCCGGCACATGGGTGAGCAGGACGGAGGCAGGAAGAGAGAGGGAAAGGGGAGGAAGAGAGGGCAGAGGGAAAACAGAAAGAGGACAAGCAGGGGAACGAACGCACCTGTGCTCTAGACTGCTTTTCTTTTTTCTCTGCTTCCTTGAAAGGATCAGTACCTCGGCCCACACTGCGGGACTATTCTAGGAGTTTTACAAACACTCTCCCGTTTATTCCCCCCGGCAACCACTTGCCAGGGATATTGTTCAGTCCTCACTGGACAATTTCCCACTTCCCACGTTCTCTTCATTCATGCTCTTGGGAGACTGAGCTAACCGATTGGGATTGTGGGGTGCTTCCGATGATGCATTTGGAAAACCGTTAACGTGTTTCAGGCTGCCTCGACCCTGCAGATGGCAGAAGACGGATGTAGCTCAATTTTGACAGGTTCCATAGCGATGTCCCATCACTAGGCTGCCATCTAAAAATTACCCCTGCCAGGAAATACACGAGGAAAGCTTCAAATAGCTTTGAAGGTGAACGGTGGATGCCCTGATAACACCGGCAGACCCAAAGTGACCCACTGTGGCCTAAATTGGGGGTGAGCAACCTTAGTTGCGTAAGACACTATTCCGAGAAAATAAAAATGCTTGTGGACTACGTTTTTCTTCCCTTGGATTTAAAATAGCTGTATTGAGCCCCCTTGTGTGGGGAAGGAGGATAGAAATATCAGAGCAATGTCACAGCGAGTAAGCACAACCACTTACTAGCTGTAGGCAGGTCACTCAACCTCTCTGGACTTCATTATGTGTCAATTAAAAATAGATTAAAAGGATAAAAGTGATAAAAAATCATTTTAAAGAGAATTTTTAACCTGCTTCCTGATCACTTATGATGTACCAGGCCCCACGGTAGCTCAGGCACAAAGAGGAGAGCAGGTGCGGCACCCTCCCCCACAGGGCTGACTCTTACCCTCCGCCTACGTCAGAGCGGTATCAACTCCAGTGACTTTTGTCCCCATGTCCCCTCAAGATGAAACTTTGTCCTGTCCCTGGTTTCATGTTCCTCTCAGCCATCCTTATCCCTCTGTGAGGTACTCAAGTGGCAGGTGATTCTGGAAAATATCCTTTCCCTGTACTGCATACTCATCCCCTGGCATCCTGGGAGAAGACACACAATACAAATTTTCCCCCATGAAAAGTTACTGAGCACCCACCATGTTCAAGCCAGGTGCTCAGCACGGTAGATACTTAATCATATTAAGTTACCAAATCATATTAAATGCACAAACACTGCATGAAAAGTTACAAGCATTGCCATGGTGCTGCCCTGCCAAGCAGTCCCAGGGCAGAGGGGCACTGAGGAGCCTAGCGATCTTCCACGACCCAGCAATTTTGGGGCCTTCCTGGGACGTTCAACCCAAATGCATCTTCCTCTTCTCTTATTAGTCCTTTGTAGCTCACTCTGGCTTCTCCTATAGCTAAAATGCCCCCAGCAAATGACAGAAATGCCAGTGACCCACTGGCCTGGGTTTTGCAAAAATGCTACAAGAAAAGATATATTAGAATCATGACGCTAAGTGTGGTCTGGAGTTCCAAAACCAGACATGGGTGCCTCACTTTATTTCCCAATAGAAATGCACCCCAAAATTGACTTTGAATAAAGAAATCAGAGAGAGACCCTTTGCAATGTTGGAAATGATATGCTCTTTCTATGAGGACTACTATTTCTGCTACGACTGATAGCAACAAGCCTAGGAACGTCACCTAACATTTATGCAGCCTTTGCCACGTGCCAGTTACTATGCTGAGCACTTAACAGGCATCATCTCCACGAATCCTCCCAACCACCCTATGAGGCAGATATTATTTTATCCTCATTTTATAGCTGAGGAAACTGAGGCACAGGGCAGCTAAGTCAAAGGAGAGTTCATGACAGGGGCCAGAATTCCCACCTAGGTGTTTTTCCCTTAGTCTGAGATATAACCACTGAGCTAAACTGCTGCTCACTGCGCTAGGACGCTGATTTTTAACTGTTGATAAGTCCAGATTTCCACATAGCCAGATAGCCAGAAGCAGAGCGTCGAGGGCCACCGATGCCCGCACAGAGAGATCTGTCTGTAGCGTGAGGAGCTAGAAGGGAAGCCACCTGTACATCTGCGGTAGCAGAGCGTCCATCTGCCCCAGGTACTGTGCGTCCTGTTTAATGAGCATGTTTCGACCCAAGAAAATACACAGCAATAGCCGGAGCTGACTAGACAGAAACAGTGCATTGCAGCGCTCAGGGTTTCTTGGTTTTGGCACCTTCTGGTAGGTGCCAAATTAGCAACAAATTCCCAGGAAAACCTCAGAGGGAAAGCCCCTCCCTCACACAAGCCAACTGATAACTTTCCGAAGGAGAATTGTCAATTCTTCTCTGATCCCACCAGCTTCCGCATTCAGATGCCTCTAACCAGAAATCCTCTCCGCTCCATTAGAACAGCAATCCGTCTTCTTACTTCCAAAAAGAGACTGGAGTTTGTCATCTAGAATGGGAGGAAGAAGAGTGCCCTGAAGAGGAGGCTTTAAAATTAGACTGTTACGAGTCTAAATTCTGGCTCATTCGGCTGTGGAAATCCCAGCTGTAGGACCCTGGGCAAGGTGCTTTCTCCACCTCAACTTCCTCACCTGTAAAATAGGAACAATATTATAGTCTAGTGATATAGCTAATAGGATTTGCTCTGAGCCTGGTATTGTTCTAAGCACTTTGTATTTTTACTTTAATCCTCACAACCCTTAAAATAGGTACCATGACCACTATGCCCATTGTACAGATGAGAAAATCAAGGTAGAGGTAGAGATAAGCCTAATAATTGGTCCAAGGTTGCACACAAACCCAGGAAATACCTTTCCCAATTCAAGCTCTTAACCCTTCCAGATGGGGATAATCAATTCACTTAAAGTGACTGGCACAGCGCTGGAAAGTACAATAGTAAACTACACTAGAGGTAGCTGTTGTTTTTATTGTGAAGGAAAAGTTAATGATTCAATATCAATTATTAATACATTCCACGGCTTCCAGTGAATTCCTTTGCCTACTTCCATTTTCATCTACTAAAATTAAATACATGTTAGATGTTGTAAGTAATCTACAGATGATTTAAGTATGGCGAGGATGTGAGTATGTTATCTGCAAAAACTACACCATTTTATATCAGGGGCTTGAGCATCTATGGATTTTGGTATCCGTGGGGGTCCTGGAGCCAATCCCCTGAGGATGCCAAGGGACAACTGTCATTATTATGTTTTTTGTTTGTTTTTTTTTTGAGACACAGTCTCACTCTGTTGCCCGGGCTAGAGTGCCGTGGCGTCAGCCTAGCTCACAGCAACCTCAAACTCCTGGGCTCAAGCAATCCTCCTGCCTCAGCCTCCCAAGTAGCTGGGGCTATAGGCATGCGCCACCATGCCCGGCTAATTTTTTCTAGATGTTTTTAGTTGGCCAATTAATTTCTTTCTATTTTTAGTAGAGACGGGGTCTCGCTCTTGCTCAGGCTGGTTTCGAACTCCTGACCTTGAGCGATCCTCCCGCCTCGGCCTCCCAGAGTGCTAGGATGACAGGCGTGAGCCACCGCGCC